>VCNE01013510.1:0-18902 GCA_009869805.1 Oncopodura yosiiana
ATATTTTCTTCTCGTTTTTTCAGATTTCAGTGCTCAAATTCTCTGCAAATACTGAGAAGTGAGTTCTAGGATTTTGAAAATCAGTTAGATATTAGTTGTAGAGTGTTATTGCAAATTTTTGTGAAAATCCGTGTGTCAAAGCTCCTGAGGCTTCCCTCGTAAGTAAGTAGATATATCCCATCTTTGATGATGAATTGAATAAAACGAAACACTGACAGCAAAGACATGTTGGTATTAAAAGTAAGTGGGTGGGAAAGAAAACGAAAAGAAAGTAGTAGTAGTAGTAAGTGAAACTAACATTCTTTTATAGCGTTTCAGATTTCAACTCTTGTATAAATCTGTACATTATATACATAGCCAGGAACATTTTTTTAATATGATACAACATAAAAATAATAGGCACCACTACTACATAATAAGATAGTCACTTCTTGTCAAGTCAAGATGATCCTAGGGAATGTATCAACAAGAAGTACGTCAATTTCTTATTCCAATGGGACTAGTTTAAAAAAGAGAGACTTTTACCACAGCTATTGAAAGTCGTCAGACCATATCGTTAGAGAGAAAAGGGTCCTTCCTTTTGATAGTATGTACATATATTTGAGACATTGAAGAGAAAGAAGAACGTGATCCTTTCTCAAAACTGACGCACATGTATTTTTTTTTATTATATACATATATCATAAGATTTAGAATTTAAAATGATGCCATTATCTTTCCTAACAAGACTCATAGTGGTACTTGTATTTTATAGACTCACTAATCTAAGTTTCGTATTAATACCACACAACTAACTTATACTAAAAGTAATTTAGCATATATAAATCCCAGAGAGACAATTATTTTCAACTACATTGAGTGACTGTCGTCTGTATAAGAAGTATAATGATATAAAAATTACTAAAAATAGAACAAAATTTATGCGTCAGAGAAATTTCTGATGAAATGTTACAAGTCATATACAGATATTGTGATTTTTGATATTTTATATATGCCTTTTATATAGCATATTTATTTTTATACAAATGTAATTGGCACTTCAATTTACAAAACTGGACGAATTCTATTATATTATATCAAAAATGTATACAAGTATAGAACACATAAAGTCTAGTATATATTTATAAGGCGGTGTATGGTATAAAGTTTTTAGAAATCATCTTCATCAGATAAATCAATTAATTGAGGACTTGCAATCATATCAATTCCAAATTCACTTCCCCATTCATCCAAAATTGATTCACCAAATTTAGTAGGAGACTCATTGAAAGTGTCATGTGAATTTCTTAAGCTCATTCTTGGCGTTTTTGCTGTTGTAACACTACTTTTTCTTCTTGGTGTTATAGCTGGAAGACTCAATCTTGAATTTATACTTGTTGAACGACGATCTCTTGGTGTTGAGCGAGCTTCTTCTTCTTGTTTGGCAGAGTCATGAAGAGCTTTCATCAATGCACTAATTTTTTCTTCAGAATTGATAGAAGCAGGAGTTGTAGATTTATTCATAACAAATGAAGAATCAACAACTTCAGTACATGAATCATTAAAAATATTATTCAATCTTTGTGCTATAGGTGTTTTCGCTGACTGTTTTTCTTGACGTTGTCGTTGCTCCTTTTCCATTTCCATCAATTTGTCATTTCCATTTAGATTTAAAGTAATAGATACTCCACATTCATTAGTAGTAGTATTACTAGCTCCTCCAAAGCTATTTTCCATTATTGGTACAGTCTCAAGTAAGCTATGGTCTGCTTCATCTACGTATTACAGAAAACAATACAACATTATATATATTATACATACATATATATAGAAGTGTAAATGAGTTTTGAAAGAGCTTAGAAGCTGCTCCTGTATATGTCTGATGATTAATTAACTTCTCCATTTATGTTCTCTCTCACTAGCATATTTCTATACATGGATATTTTAACATTGAACATGAAAGCATGCTTCTCAATTCTCATCTCTTCCATTGTATTTTACTGAAAAACATGCTGCTAGCGTCTCTCTCTACCTTTTTTTCATACCGGAATGAGTTGCCCGGAGGCAAAAAAGTGTTGTTGTGATATAAAGGGCATTACTCCCAGAAAAAGAACCATGATAGCACAACGTAAAATACATGCACCATTGTTGGTTGGAGAGAACGTAAGTTGTTGGATAATATACAAGTTATATATACTACCCTCTTCTTAAAGCTTGGTGGTGGTATTTCAATGCCATTATATTATTAGTTCTCCTGCTACTACTACTATTACAAACTGTCAGTCAGTGTCCGACAAATATATTCAATATTCAGTGGAATTTTGATTTGCATTCATTTTCATTCTTTATCAACAGACGCATGTTGTAAAAACTACAATCATTTAGTTTCTGCGGTTGAATGAGATTATTAAACAACTGTCAAGTTACAAATTCTATGTTTTCTTCAAGAGTAAATCGGAAGAGAGTAGAAAAATATCACGTAATACCTAAAAAGGGAAGCTTAATGTGCGGGGGAGAGAGTTTTATACCAGAATTATTAATGCGGAAGTCTTAATATATATATCTTGAATCTACAAAAGTAAAGTAAGAGTGAATATCCTTTCCGCAACAAGTTTTATTTTATCTATCTTTATTTTTTTTAAATAAATTTTTGACTTAAAAAATAATTCTGTTTCTTGTATTTCTTATATAGAAAATGGAATTAGATACAAGACAAACATCATTCACAATGGATAAAGACATGAGAGAACAAGCCTGTGAATTTCGTGCAGAGTGTCATCGCTCTATATCCTCTCATAGTCATTCAACAAATTATCAAAATCTACATAATTTCCTTAAAATTTTATTACATCCTGACAAAAATATAGATGATGAGCAAACTATTGAATGGTGTAAGTGGATATTACCCGGTGGACTGACACCAGAAGAATTTGCAACAATTATGAGACGTTATGATAAAGCAACAACCTGTGGATTAGTTTGGACAGCTAATTTCTTTGCATATCGTTGTCGTACTTGTGGAATTAGCCCATGTATGTCATTATGTGAATATTGTTTTCAACATGGAGATCATGAAGGACATGATTATAATATATTTCAAAGTGAAACTGGTGGAGCTTGTGATTGTGGTGAGAGTAATATTGTTAAAGAATCTGGATTTTGTACATTACATAGTGTTTCAAAAAATAATAATGGAGAAGAATCATCATTACAAATTGATCAAACTGCACCTCCAGAATTACTCTGTATACCAAATGCAATGCTACCCTGTCTTTTTTTAAGACTAACACAACATTTAATATTACAAGCTACAAGTAAAAATTATTCATCAACTGGGTCCAAATTTTTAGCATTACTTAAAAGTTTGACTGATATGGGAAATGCTATGAGACAAACAATAACTCATACATTAACAAATATTCAAATTTATAAAAATCTTACAGAGCAAAATGTCAAAATTATTAATACTGAAAAAAATACTTCTTCTTCTTCTAATACAAGTACCAAATTAAGAAATATATACAAGAAAACAATTTCAAATATAGAATTACCTCAACCAAGTGACTCAAAATATAAAAATCTTCCATCATTTCAAAAACCACTAGTCCATTCTAATTTCTTAGAAGAATTAGTATTTTGGGCAGTTCAACTTGAATTACCTGATGATTTGACAAGTTTCTTACTAAGTTTAAGACCAAATGCAGATTACAAAGTTGCCTTTATCAAAGCATTTGTTTTACATTATGGACTAATATCAAAATTACTTGTAAGTTCACAAGATCCAGATGCATTTGCTAAAAGACTTGTTCGTGTTTCAGTACAGTTTTTCTCATTAGAACAATTGTCTTTACGTATGACAGAAGAAATGAGCTTATTGCATGTTATGGTACTATCATTACATAGTCTCATGCAAGATATTACAATACCTCCACTACATAGAATTGTTGATTGTAATCATGAAATTATGAAAAATATGTACTACTGGACACTAAACTCTGATTTAAATGAAGTTCTTTCACATTCATCTATAGCTATAAAATTTATGGAAGATGACAACTTGTTACAATTGTGGTTTAATAATCTTTTGACTTTACTACAAGGACTAAATCCAAATATATGGATTGGACGTAAACAACAACATGTTCAATATCAACCAGATGAATCATTAATAGCTGCTGCCTTTGCTGCAGAATTACATATAACTTGTGCACCATTAAATTGTCTACTATCTCATCTCAAAGATGAATCAACATCTCAAATGACACTCAAATTTCTAACAGCTTGTAAATCAGCATTATCAAATTGGATACAAAATGATTTTCGACTAACAAGAAGAATGATAAAAAATAATAGTAATGTTATAGACGGCACTAATAATAATAATAATAATGTGATATCATTTCATCTACCATTACATAGATATTATTCCCTAAGTATTTATAAAGGAGTATATTTTCAAGGATTGAAACCAATTGACATTTTACCAAATGCTACAGAACTCTATAGTATTATTCGTCATGTAT
This sequence comes from Oncopodura yosiiana, assembly GCA_009869805.1. Taxonomy (NCBI): domain Eukaryota; kingdom Metazoa; phylum Arthropoda; class Collembola; order Entomobryomorpha; family Oncopoduridae; genus Oncopodura; species Oncopodura yosiiana. The sequence goes on from VCNE01013510.1 coordinate 4,503, forward strand.
TACAATTACAAAATGCATATTATGAAATCTGTAGTGGTTTTTGGGTCAGAAATGATGATGAATATATGAAAAATCAAGCTTTAGCATATAGTGGAAATTTATGTTGTAATTCTATGATGGATGCTGATTTATTTCTACTTCAAATATCAACTACTAAATTTTCACCAGATCAATTTATAACATTTGTATTTAATGCATTTGATTTGAAGACTACACTCAAGAAAATTAATGGCTCAACTACTACTTCAGCAACATTATTAAGACAATGTTTTCAAAGACTTGAAAATTGTCTTATATTTCTTGCTACTCTTATTACAACAAAAGTCTATTCAAAAGAATTTTTAGAAAATGAACAACTAATGAAATTGGAAATTGAAACATTACTTTGTAAAGGAGATAAAACACATAGTGAGTTATTAAAATTAATGCCAGAAAAATGTGGTGGTAGTAATAATGAACAAATTAAACAATTTGAAAAAGTATTAGAATCTGTTGCTATTTATAAAAGTCCAAAAGATATGAGTCAAGGAATTTATGTTCCAAAAGATTATATATGGGAAACAAGTTATGACCCTTTACATGCAATGTTAAGAATGTTGGAACATGATAAAGCTGATTATCGAAGAGCACAAGAAAGATATACAGATTATATTAAAAGAACTAAAAAATTCTCAAAACCAGACAATTTATGGCCACCATTTAGAAAAGTAGGAAACACTTCTTACAACAGTGATTTAGTTGACCTTAGAAAAATACTTGTAAATTCAAAACTTTTCCATGAATTAATATATCTTGTACTATACAAATATGTATTTGTTAAAGAATTACCAGAAACAATTATATCTTTGGCTATATATCTTTTGGAATTGGCAGTGACATCATCAAATGAACAATCTTCTGATGCAACAACAAGTAATAATAATACTACCGATAACAATTCGGAAGATGATGACTTTCCATCTTTATACAATACTACTAATCTTTTCTCAAACTTACAAACATTAATTCAACTAAAAAATCAAAAACCAAATGAATCAATTATATCACTACTACTTATTCTACATTCTAAAATTTCTGGACATAATCAAGATAGCTACAAACCAAACTTTGAGCAAAGTAATAATAATAATAGAATTGGTGATGGTCTCTTTTTTATTGAAAACTTACTAAATCAAATTGGAATTCAAAACTTGGCATGTCGTCAACATATTTTATTCTGTAAATCAAAATTATGGCCATTATCATCAACAACAGAGGAATGTATTGCTCGTGAGGTAAATGAAAGAGAAGAGAAAAGAAGAAAAGTTGCTGAAATCAAGTCACAACTAATGTCAAAATTTGCAGAGAAAAGAGAAAAGTTTTTATTAGAGCAAAATCATCTTAAAATTGAAGATGAAAAAGAAGAAATACTGCCTGAAATAAAACAGTATGAATGTGTTTACTGTACAGAAACTAGTCCTTCAACTATCGAAAATCCTATTGGATTAGTCAGTGGTATTTATCCTTCAACTATTTTGTATCATAGAAGATTACTAAATAATGAAGAAGAAGAAGAAAAAGAAAAAGAAAATAATTTTACTAATATAGATAGTTTTAAGATTACTGATTCTTTTCAAATACTTAGTCATCATAGATTAGCTATATTAAATAATAGTAGTAGTAGTGGTAGTGAGAATGATGATAACAAATATTGTGAAGCTTACATAGATACATGTGGACATTATTTTCATATGGAATGTCTTAAAAGATATTTGAATAGAAAAGTTGTTAAAGAAAAAGATGGCAAAAAATATAATGGTGAATCATCATCATCAATAGTACAACAATTTTCTTGTCCAATGTGTACACAACAAGCAAATTGTTTAGTACCACTATTACCTACAGAATTTGAGAGAAAAAACGAGTCAATTGTATCAACTACTGATGAAGATGATAATAATCAAAAATTATTACTAGCAATGGAAATTCCAAAGTTATTACGAAAACGTGATGATTTGAAAATGAAAAGTAATAACAATAATTTAAATGAAATGATGACTATTTTGACACAAGGGTTATATAATATTATGCAAATATCAAAGACCAATGAAGCGACATCATCATCATCATCTTATATAACTACAGCAAATAACATTGTATCAATTCTTAGATCAAATATGGAAATGAGCTTATTAGACCAACAACAAAATAAAACTTCAAATAGACAGACAACTTTACTACCAGCATTACTCACAGTTTTGAAACTACAATATAAATCACTGTCAGTAGGAAATGGACGACGTTTAGCTCAACTATGGGAAACCATTTATGACAACGGAACTACTGGCAATAATAATAATAATAGTAGTCGAAGAACGAACGTTCCGATTTTATTACAAGATCCTATAAACACTTTGCTACATTTAACATTACAACTTCCTATGGATGTTCCATCGTCTTGTTTTAATGTACTAGTTGAAGCAACACATAATCTTTTGGTTGTACAAATACTAACTAGAATTATATGTCGTCTGGATAAAAATCAAATATCAGGAGGAGGAAGCAATTATTTTAATATCAACTCTTTGCTAGAAATCATACTAGCAGAAGATATGTTTCATCAAATGTCAAATGTTATGTCAGGACCATTTTCAATTTTTATCGGAAACACTAAAATTGATGATATAGAAAATTATGTTCAACAACTATCACTACCATTCTTTCAAATTGCCACACTGCTAAAAAATTATTTCTTTTATGATCAACAAGAACCAGCAACAAAAATAACTTGTGACTTGAAAGACATTAAACTTTCTTCAACTACAATACAATCTTGGCTCATGGAATTATCAGAATTCATTAATAAAAATCAAATCTCTAACTCAGATGCAACATCTTTAATACAAACAACAAATCTTTTATGGTCATCACCAACACTAATTACTTTACCTAAAAAATTTGATGTGTTATTTCAAATGTATTTGAAAAATTCATGTACCAAGTGTAATAGTCTAACAAATGATATACAATTATGTTTAGTGTGTGGAAATTATTTAATATTTTGTGGGAAACAAAAATGTCAACAACAACAACAGAATCATAATTATACTAGTCTAGAAAAACATGCATTAGAATGTAGTGCAGCAGGAGAATCAGGAATATTTTTATCAATTAAAACATCATCAGTATATATTATAAAAGATAATCAAAAATGTTTATGGGGATCTATATATTTAGATAGTTTTGGTGAAGAAGATATAGGATTAAAACAAGGAAAACCACTTGATTTATGTAAACATAGATATAATCTTCTTTGTCAGTTATGGACTAACCATAAACTTAATACATGTCTCAACAAGAAAGAACCTCAGTAATAATTTATTTCTGCTGAATGAACTATTATACTATATTATATTAAAAAATAATAATAAAAGAAAATTTGACTTACGTAAACTTGACGAAAGAAATCCACTAACATTTGGTGTTAGACCTGTTTGCTTATTGATATCATATAAACATTTTGGTGGTGACCATATAAGACACCTTGCATACGGTATTTCATCTTCAAGTCCAAGTTTACTCCAATCAATGCCTTCTAATTTTGTTTGAAGTACTTTAATTTCAAATTCTACATCTTTTGTAATTTTATCCCAATCCCTATCTGTCTCTCTTGATTTTTTATTCATTTTATCTAAATCTTCTAGTCTATGAATATCTCTTCTATAACACTGTAATAATTCTGGTGATAAATTTTTCATTATTTTCATTGTATCAGCACTAAATGTTTCAGCAGTCTTTTCGGCAAACTTTAAAAACTCATTCAATGGTAATGGTTCATTTTTGATTTTCTGTAATGGAATTTAAAACAACAAATCTCATTGTAAAATAAAAAATCACAGAAATTATAAATATTTACTGCTTACATTAGGAAAATAAAGATATGATCCATCAAGGACAATCTTCTTTTTAGGATCTATTTTCATAAACGTCCAGATAGCCTTAAATTCATCATCAAACTTGTATACTTCATTGATATTATCTTTTAATATTTGCATTGCTTTCTGATTTTGAATGTTAATCTCTTTACGAAGAGGATTAGCTGAAATATCTAATTGTAAAATATTGATATTTCTACTAGAAACTTCAGCTGCATATTGTGATCCTTGTTGTAATAAATCTTGAATTAAAATTTCTGATGGTAGTAGATTTGGATATGTTTGAAATTTTTCAGATAGAATTTTCTTGTCTTTTTCTAATTCTCTAAGATTCTGTTCTTTTCTCTCTTTCTGGTCCCTAATGTGACGATCATGTAGTATCTCTCGTTTAGCAGCTACTTCTTCTATTTTCATTGTGTCAGAGCATACTCCTTTAATTGAACTATGTAATACAATGGCTGTAGCATTTCTAATTTCGATATCTTTTGAACGATAAGGTTGAGTAATAAGTCGATGTCTTGAATCTTGATCTGTTTGATTTGAGGGGAAAAGTATTAATATTATTAATATCTTATAGACGTACAAGAAAAATAAAACATACTTTGTATCTTTGATGCAACTCGATACATAACTAATCGACCAAATGATTCAATACACTTTAAAAAACGTTCTCCTCCTGGATTTACAAATAAGCCACTTAATGCTTCCAATTTGACATCTCTAAAAAATTCTGGGTGATTCTGTGAGAGAAATATAATTGATATTAAATAATTAACCTTCTTTTACAGGTTTATATATAAATAAAATAAGATAAGTTTGTATACTTGAAGAATTTCTCTCATCCACATAACAGCAACACGTCGAAATACACCTTCTGATTTTTTCTCATTTTTCAATGGCCAACAGTCACGAAATCTTGTTGCTGTTTCTTCTCGATCATACATTTCAAATAAAAAATGTGTAACATGGAAAAAGGCTGGAGAATTTACACGTACAAACATATCCTTCAAAAATAACAAATTCAATTTTACTAATTATTATTTCTTATTATGTGATTGATGATTTACAAAAAAATACCTTGCTAATATCATAGTTGAGCACAATTGGTTTAACTTTTTTCTTGTTTCCATCAGTCTTGCTGGAATTTAGAATTCTCTCTTTCATTCTTTGCATGTTTGCTACATTAACCAAAACTTCTAATGTGCTATGAACTATAACTCCACGATTATACTTTTGCATAAGTAGAGGCGACTTAATTATTGGAAGCTCCAATGGAATACTAGTAGCCATCATAAATTATGTAGTAAATTAGTATTTTTTGTACAAAAATAAAAAAATAACAGGACACTATTACACACAAAAAAAATTAGATCAACTGTCAACAAAAAAACAACACATGTAATTTTCTCCCGCTCTGCATTTTGCCGCGTGACCCAAAGAATGCAACAAAGAAAAATAAAAATAAGCTTCATGCAAAAAGTCAAATATTTATTTCATGAAAATATGTAAATGCTGCTGATTATTTATTTATTTAAAACAATGAACAATAACAAATATATAAATTAAGTAGATATGAAATTTATCCCGACACTTGTCTTGGTGGTTCTTGTCGAAACGCTGATCAAAAAAACATCAAAATTATAACAATTCATCACTACAACACAAAAAATTATTTACCCAAACAAAATCCTGTATTCATCATATCTGCTGTTCCCATTGCTGGTGTTTCTGTTTTTACAATTATATCAAATGTTAGCTATTTGTTTTTAATAAATGCAGTGTATAATTATACTACCTGTCTCATCTGTTTTCACTCTCATAATAAATGGTCTTGCATTAGCTTTAAATAAAAAACAAAATTAGTAACTACTATAATCAGTTTATATACTTTTATACTCTTACATCGAACAATTGTTTCTGGTGCCATTAAGAAAGCATTACCACAATATCTATCATCCATTTTTGTATCTGATTCCGTCATAATCATAACATAGTCAGTGTTGCACATGGTACCCTTGTCAAAATAAGATTATTAAAATTATGATTATTAATTAATAACTTATATAATTTCATAGTTACGGGAGTTCCTGGTGGCGTTGCAGCCGGCATGTCTGTCATTAAAAAGGGTTGATCTTGCCCTTGACACACTGACCACTGTGCATAAATTAAATAAAAACTTTAAAAAAACATCTTTGAATCCATAAAAGTTTTTAATAATACTAACAACAATAGAACCAGCTCCGTCTTCTGATCTGATACAAACAGTGTAATCCAACTCTGCTAAATGAGGTACTTGCGGATATCCAAGCATTCTAACTTGTCCCTTTAAATTCATTTATAGTTAATTGATTGTATCAAATAAAATTGAAGTATATTCTTACAGTAGCATTAGTATAGTACTGAGTACATCCATCAGGAGCCCGGAGACGAGAATTACAATCAATATAAGTTGTTCTCACATTCCAAGTTCTAGCTTCAGTAGAAGCAGTACCATCAGTAATTACAGCAAGTGTAATTCTATCACTTGACCCATAGTCAAGATATACTAGTAGAGACAATAAAAATGAATTTTATTAGGCTGAACATATTTCTTGCTACTATAAAAAAAGAATCATCTTACAATGCTGGCCTGAAAGATCTCCACATAAGTTATTCTGTGAACGTGTCACACCATTGATAGTCAAACGATCAGTCATACATAATCCATTAGTATCAGGTCCTGATAATCTCATACTTAGAAAGTCTAATCGAAGTTGACAAACATTATTTGAAGGCTATATATAAATATAGTGAGAGAAATATATACATAAGTATATTGACCCAGTGACATTATTTTTTATATAAAAGAAATTATTAATTCATATCATGAATTTTACTTTTTGTATGCGAACATTACAGACTTCTAGACCACTTGGTACAAATGCTTCAGGATAATCTCTCTGTCGGAAATTTGTATTATTTCTAATAATTACTGACTCACAAGTAGCAGAGACTAAAAGTATAGAGCAATATCATCACATTAAAACAAATTTTAAGTATTTTTTATTTATTATTTTAATTGTCAACTTGCCTACACAACATACTCCAAAACCACTAGCACAAGTACCACTTGATAATCCTCCAGCATTTCTACATTGTGAATTTGTATAACAAGTTCCAATAGTATCTACTGCTTCTGGAGTACAAGGCTGATTAGGAATTCGAACAATTGAAAATAATGGAAACACTATATATGATAAATAACACAAATAAATTAATATACAGTTCTCAATTATTTTATTATTATGAAAACTTGATTAAATGAATTACGTCGTGAAGATCTTGTCTCATCTTCTGCTAAAGACTCTGGTGTTAAACGTGCAGTTGGCCAATCATATTTATTTTTTAGTCTTCCACGTACACTAACACTTGATGTAAAACAGATTACAAATGTAACAAAAATAAAAATAATTTTACTACTTCTCGTATGACACTCCATGATTGACTGAGATTCAACATTAGTATGCAGGTGAGCTTTGTCAATACTTTTATACTAGCAGTCATTTTGAATACAATATCAATTCATACAGATCTACCTTTTACAATGCAAATCAATAAAATTTAGGTCAACGAAATATCTTCGTCTATGTAAGGCGGAAGTCTTCTGTCATTCACTTGAGTAGTACTTCAATCTATAATACATCAAGATATAAAAAGTATGAATGATGTTGTCATTGATTGATCAATTGATCATTAAGAGAGTATCTAAAAATATAAGCGTGGGTAAAATATCAATTATAAGTAATTGCCTATGTATTTTTTTCTTTTTGCAAATGTTATATATGCTCACTTCTTGACTTTGACTTTGAGTTGATCTCTCTAGTCCAAATATTTATATAGTCATTAAATATGATAAATATTTTCGCAATAAGACGACTATGAAGAATGAAATCATCATCAGTTGCATTCATATAATAGCATACATACTCTTCTTTCACTATATATATATATATAATAGAATGAATGTAATTGATTGTGAAAAGCATTCAAAAAGGAAAGCTCATAAAATCTTTTGAAGAATGTCCTTGTAGTTTTACATCATCAAACACGACGAATGTTCTCTCTTCTCAAAGTCTTTCATCAAGAAAACTACTATACAGTGCTTCCAATAATGCAATCATTTCTTCTGAGAGTAGAACACATACTAGAAAAGCGTGTAAAACCGTAAAAGCCCCATTACCAACTTCGCCACTTTGTTGCTCTTATTTCTCTGTGTCACTTTCGTTGACTCGACTACTCTAAAAGTCTATATAGAAAAGTTACATGTCTACGACGATAAGCAGAAATTTTCCTTTGCTTTTGTATATAATGGACTCTGTTATTTTCAACAAATCCAATTACAAGATAGAAGGTAAAGTATGTATGTACCTTATATATATACTATACTTCTAATGATCCTGCTTAAAAGAACCATCACTGTCTTTTAAGAATTACACACAGAGTTCCAGTTCCCAAAGAACTTTACTGGAGTTCACAAGTCGCTCTTGTGTTTAATTATGGTGAAGAAAATCACTGAAATAATATATAATTTTAGATAATTTACATTGAGGTATGCTGTTATCATTACATTCAAATTATTGTGAGCAGCAATGTCTACTATAGCAGTGGCTAAAGTTTTTAAAAAATCCTCACCTAACGGAAAAATAACTGTGTTTCTTGGCAAGCGAGATTTTATCGATCATTTAAATGGAGTGAGTCCAATTGAAGGAATTGTTGCAGTTGATAGTGGTCATCTTCAACATAGAAGATTATATGGACAGGTAAGTACATGTAAATATAAGTAGGTGTGATCAATATTAATAAAATGCCATTCTATATTTATATTTCTATAAAATCTGTTAAGAAGTCAATTAGTATGTATTCAAGTTGAAAATAATTAATATTCAGAAGAGTGTATTATGACTTTCTTCTATCTTATGATCTGATCTCTCTCTCTTTCTCGTACTATCTACTGTATATAAAATTTGGCATTCAAAGCTCACCCTCTTCTTCAGAGATTCTTCTCTAACGCCTTTTGCTTTACATGGATTCATTATTCTGTATTCTTCTTTTTGAATACGTGCTTTGTTAACATAAAATTCTATACTAACTGTTATTTATTACTTTATGCACTACATAAAATTATACAGCTACATTGTACATTTAGTTTTTGTAGTGCGTATTATAGAAATCCTTACGTCTCGTGTGTAAAATTTTAGTTTGACTTGACAGTTTGCGGTTTCCATTTACTTCTTGTTCCTTCATCTCAAACTAAACTTAATCTATTTAACAAACTACTCTTGTTCCTTATTTTCTTACAAAGTTTATCCCATGATGCTAAGGAAGTTATTGACTCAGAAAACAATCTTAAAAGTCTCTATGCAGAGCATGTATGTTTGTATGTAGTAGATGTTATAACTCAATATTCAATGTTGTGATTTTTGTATTTATTACTTGAGGCACTTGGCAAATACGTAGATGAATACATTATGCTAATATGTAAACCTTGACTTAAAATATGATGTAAGCATCAAAGGATAAAAGGAGCTGTCACCTTTGATACATTTTACTATTACATAAAAGGCTCTACATGGATAAAATTTAATTTAGCAAAAAGTCACTTTTACTTAATAAGATTTCATAAGAAATAATGAATTTTCTCTCCTTTTAAAGATAACAGCAACACTTCGCTATGGAAGAGAAGACGATGAGGTCATGGGACTTAAATTTTGCAAAGAAATGCTAATGTGTAAAGAGCAAATAGCTCCACCAATTAATTTAGATATGTTAATGCAACAAACAACATTACAACGAAAGTTGATGAGACAATTAGGTGGAGATGACTCTTCTATCAATCTTTATCCATTTATATTTCATTTACCAGACTCTGCTCCACTTTCAGTAACAATTCAACCAGATCATAAATCTGAAGCTGGAAAACCACTTGGAGTAGAGTATGAGTTAAAATTATATTTAGCTGAAAATGAAAAAGAACCACCAGGAATTTATCCAATGTCAACAATTACATTACGTATTCGTAAAGTACAATTTGTACCTCAAGATCAAGCACAAAAGGAAGTGAGTGTCACTGTCTCAAAATATCCAGGCATTTTATCTACTGGGAAAGTTACAATGGAAGTCAAACTAGAGAGAGATATTTTCTATCATAATGAACAGATGGCAATTCAAGTCACTATTTCAAATAATTCCAAGAGACTTGTGAAAGGAATCCGGGTAAGTATTGCATATTATAAAGCTAGTAGAGAAAGCTTTGAGAAATTGAAGGAAGTAGTAAGAAAACGTGAGTTGACTATTACTACCAACATGCAAACACTTTAGATCATATGCCTTATCTAATCTTTTTGTCACATTTTAAAAAAAACTAACAAACTAAAAAAAATTTCTCTATATTTTCTTGTAGGTAATGGTAATTCAACGTTGTGAAGTGAAAATGGTTAACGCCCACTTCTCACGACAAGTTGCCTATTTCGAAACTAATCAAGGAACTCAGGGTTTTCCAATACTTCCAGGAACGATTACATCAAAATTGCTTCATATTAAACCACTTGCAGCTACAAGTAAAGATAAAAGGGGCATTGCTCTTGATGGCAATTTAAAGGTGAAATATTATTTGAATTCATGTCAAGGCGTCTTAAAGTAGTTCGATTTCGCTTGTTCTGATTCTTATTAGGATGAAGATGTATGCTTAGCCACAACAACAATACTTCCTACTACTACTGATACTGCTGCTACTAATGCAAATGAAGCTATGACCGGATTCATTGTTTCATATTGTCTTAAATTAAAGCTTAATCTTGGTACATTTGGTGGAGAACTTATGGCTGAAGTACCATTTAAACTTGCACATCCAGGAGGACCTTCTATTTCCTCAGGTTTTATACATTAAGAAAATATATTTCTTTCTTTCACTTTCTTTAGACAGTTTATTATCCCAAAGGACTATATAGAAATAAATTATTAACATCATAGTTGTATATGTCACTTTGAGTTTCATCCTTTTTAGTTTGAGCTACTAATTATACAATGTACTAGCCTACTCTAATTTCAAGTTGTGTAATATACATGTTTTTGTTGAAAAGTTTTCATCAACAGCAACAACTGCTCTCTCTACTACTAATATAATATGAGCTTCTCTCTCATCTCTTTTCTAATGAACAATACACAAAAAGTTGCTCAGCTCACTCTCATCAGAACTTTATATTTGTATTAGATATTGTCCAATGATGACTTTTGAGGAGTTTGACTAGCAACTACTTTAGAATAAAGATTTTCTATGTTATACAAAAGTCCTTCTAACATGGTGACTTACTTATTATATTCTGCAGGTGGAACAGAATTGAGTAGCAACAGCAAGTTTTCAAAAGAAAGTTCAGCTTTGCCAAAGTACGCTTCAGTGGAAGAAGAACAATTGTACAGCTACAACGTTCTTGATGAAGAAGAACGGAAAATAATCTTTGAAGATTTTGCAAAACTTCGTCGAATGAGTTACAATTGAGAAGAAGAAATACAAGATGTGTGCTATTTAGGATGATGAAGAAAACATCAACTTTAGATACTTATATAAGCCTCATGTATTGTTTTTTGGCTTTAGTAGAGAGTCTACATGTGTTTCTTTGGCTTTGTTATTATCAACTTTCAATCTTATTATATAACATCGTATTATTGTCTTTTGAAACTTGTATTGAGTTTTAGAAACTCTACTAGTCATCATCTCTTTCAAGAAAAGAAGCTTGTCTCTCCATCTCTTGTGTTTTCTTTCCATTTTATTTTGATCTTAACACAAAATGTATCCACAAAACAATAAAAAACGTTATAAAACAACAAATCATCAACAATAACAATATATATATAACATATATGTATAGTTAATAACAAAATAGATTAGTACAATATTGAGATTGTGTATAGATTCAAAAGTTGGACTTGGAGGAAATTGTCGTCATCACGGATGATGAATGACTCATCAGTACTATAAAACTCTTCAATGTCTTAAATTCCTTTTCTTCTTGTACATCTACCTTCATGATACAATTTGCTGCCAAGTTCACTAAAAATAATAATATAATTTATTAATATTGTAATCAAAGAGTAATAAATAGTACTACTGCGCTATAAAATATTACAACTGATTAACTAACCATTGCAATTCTGGAACAAATGAATGAGCATTTTGACATTCTGTCTTTCCACAAATTGGATAACGGTGTCCTAAATAATAATAAATTATTAAATAAATCTGTAGAATTTTGTTAATTAGCTATTATGACTTTTCTTGCTAACCTTTTGGTACCCACAAATATTCATCTGGTTTACAATCATGAAGTGGTTTGTATAATCTTTCACATCTTCCTTTGTACAATGCCCATTGATATTTTAAGCTGAAATTATTATAACAAATGTAAAACTTTCTGTTAATCTTGTCACAATAAGACTCTTGTGTTGCAAAATAAAATTGTACCTGTATTTTGGTGGAGGTCTGCAAAGATTACGCTCACATGCTGGAAGTCCATGTTGATCAGCAACAAGCCAGTACCTTTAATTTTTTTAAATTCATTTGATATTTAATTCTTGCTCAAATCAAGAAGAATTATGAACATCTATTTACTTACCCTTCTTCACAATGTCCCTGAAAATTAAAAATTAAACTTTATTAGACTCCATTTGATCAAATCAAGCAATAGTTGTAAACATGAGAGTCAAAGATCAAACAAAATTAATATTTAGTAATTTAAACTGAATCTGTAACTCATTAAGCTTCATTGCTGACTTGACTTGACTTGACATGACATATCTATTATAAACGTGCTCCTGTCATCATCAAAAGTTCTTCTGTTCAAAACATTAGTAAATTTTCCCTTTTAGTTATACATATAAGTGAAAGCTAATAATAACAAGTTTCATAATATAAAACTATATATGAGTGGCATGTCTTTGTTTTATCTTTTCTATATAACTCTTTCATAGTATTATTTTCTAATTTCGTCTTTATAAACTTTTGACATCAAAACAAAACTCATGATGATATTACTCACACGAGCAAAGAGAGAGAGAGAGGCAGAGGGGGTACAACAAAAGGATATTATTTAATATCATCATCACAATAAGAGAGATAAGAGAAACTACTACACACCACAAATAATGTCATAAAAAATCTCTTCCTATCTCTCTGTTTTGTTGGCTAAATACACTAGTTCAGAACATCTAATTGAGATTCATTCTATAACTTCCTTTTTATAGTTGGTATGTCAGCTCAATACTGATTTTACTCTCAACACAAGTACAACTTCCATTGACTTTATGTACTAGTTGTATCATTATTATTGCTTCTTTTACATCTTTTTCTTTTCTTTTCGGGCCATTGTGTACAATAAGAAAGCATTGTAAACAGTCAACACATAAGTCAAATGACAAGAGAGAGTAAAGTAGTACACAAAAGGCTCTCTTCTCTCTATATATACTGAACTAAGGTCGAAGGGTAACATCTGCTTCTCGACATAATTTTCTCAGTTACTTCTATGGTCCATACAATTTACGAGTGGCTCTAAAATCCATTGGTTAGTCTTTACTTCTTTACTCTATCGTAAATTTTAGCTTTCTCATACTATATAGTACTTGTAGTAGTCTTGAGTACCTTTTAGAACATATATCTTTTTCTATATTCTTTGTCGACTTTGTAGTACAACGAAACTACATACATATATGCCACACACACATATATAATACACTTTGTACATTTTGAGTCTTAGAATGTGATGTGCGTATGTTGTAAAGAATATTAGATATAGAAACTTACTTATACTTTACTTACTTACTACATGAAAGAAGACTTTCTGGTTTTGTTACAATTTAGTGAATACAGCAAAATAATAAATTCGGAAAGTCGTACTAGTGCCATTACTACTTGAATGCAACGACACACACTACTTCACTACAGTATTACTAGTAGGTTAAAGTCAGTCAGTAGAGTTGTAGAAGCGCTTCTTCTTCTCTTTTGCAAAAGTGATGGAAGTTGGAATATATATAGCATAACGCTACATTTGAGTTCTCATCGTCGAAAAGAGGAATAAAATGAGTTTCTCAACCGCACCAACATAACTGACAATGAGAGTTTTTGACTCAAGGACATAATATATGTGAGATGAGACAGAAGGACGAGTAAGAGAGAGAGAGAATTAGTGTGAGCTTATACTCTCATCGCTCAAGTAGATATTATACAGGGTTATACGACATTACATAGTATGCAAAATATAGTGAGACAAAACATAGCGGGCAAAACGTAGCTGAGACAATTTATAGTAAGATTTATTATAGCAAGAACTAATATAGTCAGACCAAATGATAGCAAGTATAAAATATAGTGTTTCAAAATATATTGGCAACAATAATATAGCATTTTAAAATATAGCAATAAAATAACATAGCAATCACAACAATCATTTGTTTTTGC
>VCNE01013516.1:0-60543 GCA_009869805.1 Oncopodura yosiiana
GATGTTTTTAATATGCAACCATCATATGATATGGAATTTGTGTATCCACCTGGAATGGACCCAGATGCATTAAGAAGACAAATGTCAATGACATCTCAAGATGACGATGAACAAGGACCAACCACTGCTGAAATCATTGCAGCACAATCACAAGATTATGTCGATGAAAGATTAGCAGAGTATCAAGCAACTATTCAACATTTACAAGGTTTCAATAATAATATAGATCAAAATTGTGTGTAAATATGACTTGCATGTGTTTTCTTTTTTGCTTTTCTTATATATATATATATATTAAAGAAGTGTGTGTCTGTTGGGAATATTGAAAGTGTGATAATAAACTAACCAAAGAACTATTTAATTGCTCAATATAAATATATGGTGATGAAAAGGTTATCTGCTTTACTCTGGCGGCCTACATAATCTCAATCTGTTGCATACAACAAACTCAAGTGCACAACATATTTAGATTATAGTTGACATTTCGTCATTATCCGTACTACACTACAAGTATATGTAGGTATCTTCTACACTTCATTTACAAGAACATTTCACCACTAATTCTATAAGTAACTGATGTGAAATGCAATGACTAAACTACTTTGGCCGAAATACCAACAACAGCACAGCAAATTATATGGCATATGGCTCCATAATCTTTTTCTAAAGTTTAAGTGGGTTTTTGCCAACTTCTTTCCTATATCTTATTGCTCTCATTGCTCCGTTGATACTCTTGCAGCACAAAGACCACAGAAGATTTTTAAAGTAGTTACTAAATCACCCGACTAAATTGGCAATTGTTGTAACTTTCCTCCAATTGAGAATTGCAACCAAGAAGAGGCATTGAACATTGAATGCAACTGCATGAAATAGGTTTAGCTTCCTTCAATTACTTAAATGTATGTCACTATTGTCACAAAAGTTCTTTACCTGTCAAACTAACAATATGATACACAACTTTTAAATTCATATTTACTCTCATGAAAATATTATAGAATGTGTCACATACCCAAAGAAATGCGTGACCGTTGTTTCTTCAGTTTCTTAGGCTTGCTTGATTCCAGATGTAAACAGAAACCCGAATATCGGAGTAAGGCTAAAGTTGAGCACGTGTCAGTAGTCAGGTTCTGGAGAGAGAATTTCATCGATTACTTTATAATTTACCTCTGATGGGCCTTTCTTTGTTATCCAATCACAAAGAGAGAGGCAGTTCTTAAATTCAGATAGTTCAAAAGTTTTCTAATGTGCTGTGAGTGATTGGTGATACTCAACAAAGTGAATCTTCATCTTACATGATGACACACATTAACCAAAAGAGGCAAACTAAGACAAAACTATAAATTGTCCAGTGACAGAGTTGTGTGTATATCAAATAGGATTGGAACAATATTAAAGTGATACAGCAAAGGATCTCATATACTATAGAAATCAAGGATCTCTTACAACAAAGTCTCAAATAGTCTGAACAACAGCTTTTGCATTTTAATATATCTATTTAAGAATTTTTCAATAACGACATTTTATTCTTGTAACAATACCTATCAAGTCTTTCTACAAGTCATCTACTTAAAATGTAAATTTTTATTTTATATTTATATTCATTGCACAAAAATTAGAATAGAAAAGGAGAAGAACGCACAAGGCGAAACTTGCAACTCTGTATGTATATATTTTATGACACTATATGACGTAATATGCCATTGTCATTCATTGATCTACATCTTGGTTTGTATATGTTACCCTATATCATCTTTTACAATAGTTATTATAGATCAAGTTGCATTTTGTAAACATGGCGAAGACAATAGTAGAGAGAGAAGTCGTAGTTGTAAAAGTGCAATCTCTTTTTACAATGAATCAAGGTTAAAATCATCATCAACGCTGTGGTGCATTACATATATTACCCTTATATTATGGTAGATTCTTAGTTTTTTTTGTATTATCAAATCAATATGCATACGAACAAGAATAGCTTTTGTATACTTGTAATAACTAACATTGACAAACTTCAAAGCTACGATTCTGAGAATTCATAAAAGCATATTGGTATTGATTCATATTTATTGATTGAAGCTATGAATGATGAAAAAGTGCATAATATTTCTCATGGGAAGGTATGGATATGTAATCTGTTAAAATGCAGATATTCTAATCGTCGGAAAAATTAGTATCAAGCCTTTTCTGGCAGCTGGCCATAAAATATATGTAGATCATGAAGTAAAACACAAGACGAAATTATACCTTCTGGAAAATATTAAACAGCTAAAACACATACTTCTTGTAGAAAAGAAGTTCTCTCAATGTTGTTGCAAATGCGTTATATAACTCTCTGCTGCTATGAGAGGGTTACATAGACTAATTAAACTTCATTGGTATATATCTACATAACATATAGTGGAAGTTGCGTGACACACTTTGAGCACTATAGCTCTTTCGCCTCGTGTCTTGTGCTCTCTTCTGTATATATCTATTTCACTTTCAGTAATATCATTTGTAGATACAAAAATTCCCATTCACTTTTCATTTTGTTCAACGATATTGAACAGGGGAACTGAATAATATGATCTTTAACAACAATTGAGCTTTCATGTTTTTTTGTTGGGCTATATAGCAAATTTTTCAAGGGGTTTAGACCTATGGGTGAGTTTTATGGCTTTTTGCATTTAGCACCTCAACTATAGACCACTGCATTTTTTGACTTTATACACAACAACAGTCACATAACAAAAATTCTCGCCATTTCGGAAGGTAGTTTTAGATAATGAGGTCATGTTCATTTTCAGTGCTCCAGGCAATTTTGACTTTTTTATATAATGTTTGTTGTCTGATCTAATCGCTGTTGCGTATTTATACGATTATCTCATGGGAATTTGATACTTTAGTGTAAAACCTCCAAAGTACTTTAGCGACACATAAGTAAGATATAGAATTACGCATTGCATATAGCTATATAGCAATATATTTTTTTGGCAGCGACATTAATTCAACACGTTTAACATATATTTAGCAGAATAGAATAATTGGAGCAATTTGCTCAACAGATTTGCAGGATTTCCATACTTACTTATTTCTACCTGTTCTACTAAATGTGAAAGAACAAATGTATTTTGCCACATGGTACTATACTTTAATAGTTCAAGTTTCTGTGTAACAGGGTGGTCGTCGTTCGTATATAATCATAATAATCAAGGTCAGCTAGCTAGCTATCTTACTACAAATAAACATACATAGTTTTAAGTATAAATGATATACTGTTGCTGAAATGAAGATCATAAAAATTTTACATGCACACTAGACAAGGCAAAAAGTGCCTATACATATCGATTGAATTCGTGAATTTTTTTTCTTATAAAGGCTCATTTTACATTTGATGCGACTTTTGACCACTTGTGCAAATTAGATTTCATCAGTACACACGACATAGTAATAATTTCACACCTTGTCCTTTCTTGAGTAAATAATAATGATGATTCTTAGACAAGAATACATGTTGTAATAAAATTGTAATTAGTCTCAAGTATCAATATAAACTCATGAATACTATTATCATATTCACTAATGAAAGTTTTTTTACATATTTTAAATCTTAAGACCACCAGTTAAGCCAACACTTTCTGAGTTTTAGTGGGTGGATAGAAAAAAAGGAAAGGATGTTGTTGTTAGATGATATTTTTCATGACAAAACACATTCATTACATGTACTTATGATAGGATGGACGAATAACTAACAAAAAAGACCCAGGGATAATTTATGATCGGCTATCAGCCAAACTCAAGCAAAGCGATGACTTCATCCTATTCTTCTTCAGCAGCTCTCTGGTCAATCCAGCTCTCTCCAATGTAATAATATGCATAATAAATTGTTTAGAAGCCAACAAAGTAAAAAAGGGAGACAGATGGATAGATAGAATTTTTTGAATGAGACTAGTCAACTCTCATTTAAGTAGTGTATAAAATGTATGGCTTCTTTTTTCTTTGAATTACTAGTCAGTCGTGAGTACATTCGACACATTTTATGAATATCTCATCTCACACAACAACATGTGTATATACAAGCAAGGCTAAACATACCTGTTCACTTTTATAATATATACAACTAAATCTTATTGGTACCTCTCCATTGTATAGTAGATGATGGTTAATGTGTGCAAAAACACTTAGAACAAGAGAGTCTCATTCACATACAACTCTCATCTTCTACGTCCTTGCAAAAATATAATCCTATACATAGTCATATAAACATTGCATTTACTAGTACAGAACGAACATCTTGTTCTAAAGAATCTCTTGGAGAAAAAATCTTTATGCATTTATATTCTTACCAACATCAGTTTAGTTTAGTTGTGATACGGCTGTTGAAGCAATATCAAAGCCGGTGTCTGGTGACCTGAGAGAATTGTCAAGTATTATTTATGCGTGTCTCCTGTCTCGTGCATGGATTTAATATTTACTATAAATACATATACTGCATACACAATTTATTTTATAGAAAAAGTCTAAAAAAATAATCATACTAATACTGTAGTGCATAAGTGCAAAATGGAAGGTGATACTTCTATTACTAACATGGAGGCAAGTAGAGACATTAGTAGTGAAAGTCCTGTGAACTCTCCTTTTCCTCCTCCAAGTAGAGAAAGAGAGAGAAAGCGCAATGGTGTAGATCAATCAAGTGAAGAGAAAATGAATGGCAATGGCAATAATATTAATGGTTCTTCAACTAATAGTAAAACTCGCTCTCGTGCAAGTAGGTCTCACTCACGTTCCAGAGTATTGACAGAACGAGTTTTATTTTATGAGCAGGTATGGCAAGGTGTCAAATCCTCATCATCATCAGTAGACGTGACAAGTTCTTCACCAAATTTACTCTCAAGTGAATTCATTGATGATCGTTCTCACAGTAGTGCTGGAAGAATCATTCAAAGTGAATTTAAAGGAATAGAAGAATTGGAAAGACAATTAGAGCAAAAACGAAAAAGATTTAAAAGTGGTAGTGATGCCTCTAATGAAGGCAGAGGAGGAGAATTTGAGCATGTTTTACTTCGCCGAACTCCATCACATGAGTATTCATATTCTTCTGCTGATGTCACTCCTCTGTCAGCTTCACCATCACCAATAAATATTAGTATGGACCGTGGTGATACTCCTGACAGTAGTAGAGGAAGAACAGTAAGAAGATTTGGTGACATTCCAAATTTAATACGTAAGAAAACTATGTCATATGAAGAGATTTTTGAAACTCTTGTTGGAGATCCACATGATGAAGAAAATAATGTAATAACTACAACTACTACAACGTCAACTACTACTGATGAGCAACAACAGCAACAAGAAGAAGAAGAGAATGCCAATAGAGGAGGAAAAGATGAGATTTATGCTAAATCTACTCTTACATCTTCCAGTAGTAGTATGACATCAACAGTCAAGAAAACTGTAGTTATGACCAGATATGAAACATCAAGTCAAGTCATTCCGGGTAGAAAAAGTATTAAATATGAAGCTTTAAGTGGTGATGATATTAGGTTAAGATCTAGAAGTCCTTCATCAGAGAAATCATCTTATTCTTCCACAAGTAAATTATCTAGTAATAAACAAGCTAAATATGAATTTCTTGGAGTTCATTCTGCTCCTGATGGCAGATCTAGAACTCCAAGTGGTGATACTAGTAGTTCATTCAGATCATTTGGTGCAACTTCACCATCATCAACAACTTCTAGTAATATTCATGAAACTACTTCCAGACTACTTGTCACAACTACTTCCTCTGAAGGGAAAAGATTTAAATTGTCATTATCACCTTCTCCGTCCTCAACAACTACAGAACAGCAACCAATAAAAAGTAGTTTTGCAGCTTCCTTTGCAGCAGCAGCAACAACAACAAAAGATGATACTCCACCAAATAAAGCTCCAAAATTAATTAGTGTATCTCCAGAACCTAGATCACATTATAGAACACCGACTCCACCAATTAGTGAAAGAGTGTGTGGTGATGGCGGTGATAGTATGACGAGTACAGAGTGGTACTCTGAGTATAAGTATACATTTGGTAGTCGGTTTGATGGTGCTGATCTTATACATCATTCTTCCTTATCCAGAGCAGCTAGATTTGATTCACATATTACGGAAATTAGAGGTAAATTTTCCTTGTATTTTTTATATGAAAAAAACACGAGCTATGCACAAAAGGAAATTTATATAGCTTCCTTGAGGTTGAAATACGAGTTAGTATATTATATTACATCACTAGCTTCAAGGCACCTTTTGGTATATAAAAGAATAAAAATTACCTTCATCCTTAAATAATTTACGAGCCATAATTAAAATATGCATGTAGCACATAAAAAATAAAGTATTAGAACACAACTAAGCACGAATTTTAGGTGTGGTTTATATAGTTGTCTTCTACACTATACTGGGTTGCTTATTTATTTTTACTGTCGGGCAATGCTCATAAGCTTATATATATAGTAATGCCAATCATGAACCAATAAAGTTGCAAATTCTTTTTCACCAGTCAAGGATTACTATTATTATTATTGTAGAGTGAATGTAATATGGTAATTTGCGGCTAAAGTTAAAGTTCTTTTAATGCTTGTAGAAGAAGAAGAATATTATAATAATTTTAGTTCATCAATGTCAAGTTAACTGAGTCGTACTCGTGTTCCATGTCCATATCTTATTACCTCATCGTAAAAGAGAGGAGCAACAAAAATGCCATTTAATGACGTGACAAATCTTTTTCTTTTCAATGCACCTCTTGTTTTGTATTTACATAGAGAAATTACTCACATTTATTTTCATCTAATAATCTAAACACAAGTAAATAGTGTAATGTTGCACTCAAATCAAGAAGCAGTGCTTGCTTAATGTAATTGCAAGAAACTTCTTCTTGACTATGTCCTCTAACTATAGCTATCTCTTGACTAATTTATTTCAAGCTAATAGTCCTTTATGATTACAAGATAGTCACTAACTATTTTTTACATGAGTACACGCAATTTAATGCCGGACATGATGCTTTATTGTTTTGTAAAGACAGCAGGTAGCTTGTCGTATATATTGGGCTTGTTTACCATGGAAGAGATTATAGGCAGAAGTTTATTTCTTGAGAAAGGATTCTTCATTTGATTCGTCATTCTTTCATAGAGTACATATTACTATATAGTAGAGCTCAAAGAGAGATGATGTCACAGCAAGAAAATCTATTCATGGACTTGGACTCTTGACTTGGAAGACTTCTTGCTGAGACTACCTATGTATATCTCGTTTGCACATCTTGAGATGTTAACTTTACAACTGCAATAGCATTATATAGTAGTTTGAAACTGGAAGATTTGGTTCTTTATATTTTCTGTGTGCACTACAATCATCTCTGTGTAAGAAAGATAGCAGCTGGCCTTGCAATTCTTCTCACATTATAAAATGTATGTATACCTTCCAATAATGGAGTCATCAACAAAAAAATTCTTAGCATGAGCTAATTCATTAACCGCTAGTTTCATTGTTAGGTTTTTTCTATGCATCTTAATTTTGTTAATGATGTGCAAATTGTCTCTGATGAAGACCCATGAAAAATTGAGGCACATTTATGGAACATCATGTTTTTTTAAAGTCTGATTTCATCCTTTTCTCAAGTGTTGATAGATTTAATATATAGGCAATTAGCTCATATACTGCTATTACGTAATCCTCCTCTGTAAGACTCTGTTGTGATCTCGTGTTAAAATATTTACACATCTTGTATTATTGAATTTCAATGAGGTATGAAAGTGTGAGCATTTATAGAGATTTTCTAACACATTAGCTATTTATGCTAATTTACATTGTGTATTTGAACAGAGAGAGTACACAATGTCTTTTTGTTTTCAGTATTTATTTCATAGTGTCACAACATCAACAGAGCGAACAAGAGACGAGTACAAATGCAAATAGTATACTACAGCCCACTAATTACATTTAAATAGCTATGATGACATTTTATATAGTTATACTAGTGCATGAGTAAACAAAATTTGTGAGAAAACATTGAAACACCACCCACGCTACTGTTCAATAAAGACTCTACAAAAAGGCAAACATTAAAACAACATATAAATACTCTACTATATAGCATTTATATAATAATCACATTACTACAACTTTTCAATAATGCGCTTTGAATCTGTGCTAGGTCTTTGAAAACTTGACCTCGTCAAGAAAACCAAAACACTTCTTATCCTAAAGCTATATAAGATATATATTTTTCATACATAAACACATCATGCCTACTTGTCGACCGATATTACATAAGCAACTAAATTGATACAAATAAATAAATCCTCCTTTACGCATTGCTCATCATTTCCTTATAATACTACTTATAGTAAGTGATAAGCCATATTTGCAATGAAGTAAAGAGACCATAGTATTTAGAAGATGATAAATGTCTTTATCAACATCTGTCTGTCTCCAGTCAACTTATTATAACTTTACTCTATATACTAAAAGCCTTATTTTTTCTAGTTGCTGATGTTAAATTGTATAGTTGTTATAAAAATTGCAGAAACAACATTCATTCAACTCTTGTCGCTTGTCTTTCTTCTATCTCATTTATTTATTTTGCTATTCTTTCATTAACAATTTAAGTAATTTTCAAAAAAGTTATATAGCACTTGATTTGTACTATATCACTTGGCACATTGCAAATTGCAAGTTTTATTTTGTTGTGTGTTGTACTCGTCAACGTAGTCAACCATTCAACAAGAAATTGCATCCTTGAGAATTGAAGATCTTTTTTAGTTGTAGTGAAAGGGGGAAGATGCACTTGTACAGTATATATTGACCCATTGTTGTTTTGTTGTAGTTGACGTGATTTAATCAAATGTGTACAACACTCATCAGTCTTTCAAAGTTTCTTTGCCACTGTTTAAACTGTTTGCCAAATCATCGTCTTACACGTAATAATATGCCATTATCATTAACTTCTCAATAATATTTACTTGCTAACGTTAACTGCTTGAGTGCAGTGATATATTATGAAAGAGGATGTATAGTGAATAATAATGATGAGTTGAGTGAGTGAGTGATGTTAATATTATACACGGACTTGAGAGAATAAAGTAGTATAGTACCTTTTAGACTAATCCTTGCATTGTCATTGCAATTTGTCAGCCTATATATAGAGTGTGAGCAATCACCAAGTTTCTATTTGCTTAAAGTATAAAGATAATTAGTATTAATTAGCTCAGCCTTGTTTTTCTTTAGCATGTGCATATGATTTATATAGTATTGATGTGTACATTGCAGTTTGAAGTGTTGAGATGTACTAAGAATCAAATTAAGTATGCAAGTAAAAATTAAGACATTTTATGCTAATTTTTGATTTTTTACAGAGGAGCAAGAAAGAGTACAGAAGAAAACATTTGTCAATTGGATAAATTCTTATCTTGCAAAGGTATTTAAATAAAACTTTTTTATTTATGCGAAATTTATTTCGTTACCTTCACTAGGTCATAAGGTCAATAGTATATTATAAGGACATTAGTTTTTAGTTTGCTCAAAACTTTTTTCTCTTGAGCACGCATTTGTCTTCCTTTTTTACTCTAATGACTCTGGACACTTTATGGTAAAAGAAACAAGGACATATATATGTACAAATTGTGTGTTGGTAAGTGATCAATAAATTTGTGACAGATAATCGAATTCAACAAATGTTTTTTGACAACATTAAATGATATATAGAGATGTATATATTCGTACCTTCGTGAACTAGTAGTACCAAGAGAGTACTAAAAATGTCCCAAATATTTTTTTTTGTGCTAAATACTTTAAGTTAATTAGATTAAGTTTTTAATCTCATTATAAACTTATATAATTAGATAATTATCATGTCATTTTTGAATTGGGTTATGTCATATTTTTCAAAGTTCTAGCAACTTTTTTCTATGTATCTTTGATGATGATGAAGGCGTAGTAGTAATAGTGATTGCTGACAGACAAAAAACCGTTTTACCAAATTGCGTTAGTAGTAGTAAAAAAATAAATGTGTTTTTTAGAGTTATGACATGAAATGCATATGAAACGGATATATTTCACGATTACTTAGAGTTTCCTGAAATAGTCTTTTGCATTTTTTCATATCTCTATGATGCCTACAATTTCATCATGATCGATGTCAGTGCATGACTTGAGATCGTTTTTTCTTTCAAATAGAAAAGAGAAGAGAAAATTATAGGCTATATTTTTACGATATGACTGTTATAAGCTATTAACCAATGTTTAAATCGTCTATTACCACTGGATTTCCATATCTTGCAGAAATTAATGTGTAATCATTACTGTGACATGACAGACAATCATTTACAACAGACATTTTACTCTCCAAAAATCTAGTAGAGTCCAGATAATTAACATCGACTTAGTAGTAATTATACCTTCTAATTTGTATTTTTTTACTCTGATTTAGCACGTGCCACCTTTACACATAGTGGACCTTATTGAAGACTTAAAGGATGGAACTCGATTGCTCGCCTTACTTTCTGTTCTTTCCGGAGAAAAATTGGTACGAATGAATGAGACTTTATAACTATTTCTATACCTATATAGTCAATCACAGAGTCACCAAGTTCTAGGCTGTATAATGGCTTTATGTCGTAGACAGGCACAACTAAAGTCTACTAAAGAACTAAATAAGACATTCATTCACTGTATTGGGACACCTATCTACATATGAGACATAAGCGTCCAGTTTTTGCTGTCGTGCATGTCTATATAATAGTAGTTTCTATTTAAAAATTGCACTACCAAGTCAAAATCATTTCAGTTCTACTAAGACGTTTGTCTGTCTAGCATATATACATTTTCTCTTATAACTTTCTTTCACTTTCTTGTTACAAACAGCCTGTGGAGAAAGGTAGAAACTTGCGACGACCTCACTTTCTCTCAAATTGTAATACAGCCCTTCAGTTTCTTCAGAGTAAAAAGGTAAGTTGTGTAAAAATATCTACTTTCCTTTTTTCTGTAGTATACATTTTTCTTCTTATAATGTGACATTTATTTATAGATAAAATTAGTCAATATAAACGCCTCCGATGTCGTGGACGGTCGACCTCCTGTTGTATTGGGACTTGTATGGACAATTATTCTTTACTTCCAGGTATATATTATTTATTATATTTATGAATCTGACCTTTACTTTTTTCCCTCCTCTCTACATTCTATTAATATTTTAATACATTAACTAATTGAATGAAACTCTTTTTTTTAATAATAATGCCAATAATAATAACTAATTTGTTTACATGCTACTAAAGCTTCGCTGCAGGAATAAAAAAGTGGTATGTTTACCGTTTACTCTCACTCAGCACTAACACAATATTTATAATTGGGTTATACAGAATATAATATTTTTTATTTCACCTGGCACATGCTTGAACCACATGTATTTGTATATAATAGCTTGTTTACATTGGAGAAAGTTTGCTGGAATTAATTACAAAAAAAAACTCTTTTTTTATAATTATACCAACAGATTGAAGAGAATACCAAAGTTCTCGCAAGTTTAGGCTACAGATTTACAACAGAAACTCCACGAATAGATGGTGAAAGATCGGAGTCAGTACGATTAGGTGCAGAGTCACCAGCAATTATTACAACAAAACACGGAAGAGTCACACCATCAGATAAGTGGAAGAGTGGTGCTAGAAGAGCTTTACTACATTGGGTTCAAGAATTAGTAAGTAAAAGATTTGGTATTGAAGTAAATGACTTTGCAAGTTCTTGGAGAGATGGAAAAGCATTTTTGGCAATAATCAATTCTTTAAAACCTGGACTAGTCGATTTGGAAAGTTTAAATAAAACATCAAATAGAACAAGACTTGAAACTGCTTTTAGAGTAGCTGAACAAGAGTTAGATGTTCCACGATTATTAGATCCAGAAGATGTAGATGTAAATAAACCAGAAGAAAAGTCCATAATGACTTACGTGGCTCAATTTCTGGACAAATCTACACAACCAAGATTCCAAGATTCATTTGGACAAGTGCAAACTATTTATGATGAGTTACTAACGTGGCTTATGCAAAAGACACAATATATGGAACATATGAAACAAACTAATGCCTTGTCAATGAATTATAGAGATTATCTTTTACTACAACAAGAAATGGAATTAAAAGCTGAGCCTTATCATCGACTGAAAACTCTTGTAGAAAGTCATAGTATGGTTGGTATTACAGATGAAGCTTGGAAGCATTTACACTCATTATGGAAAAAATTAGAGTCACAATTAAAGGAATGGCAATGGAGATTAGATTCACTTTTACCAGATCCATTTTGTCGAATTGGACAGTGGCTAGCAAAGGCTGAGTTGATTCTTTCTAGTGATGATGTGCCAGCATTAAGTAAGAACACATTTGATTATTAATATTATTATTACAAAAGAATAGTTTTATATGTACAATATTATATTTTTTTATTAGTGGACGATGAAGCAGCAAGAATTTTAAATGCTAAAATTGAAGATCACAAAGCCTTCTTTTCAGACCTTCCAGAAATTCAACAAGAGTTTACATCCAGTCTCAATCTTCCTATTTTAACAGAATTGCCCTCCGAACAAATAGAGTCATTAGCAAATAGACTTAACGCAATTGGCCCATTGGCAACTAAAAGAGCAGTCAAATTAAAGTTTTTGGAACATAAGGTAATTAATCATTATACACAACACTAAACTTCCTGATACACATCTAAGCTTTTTCTTTTCTTTTTCTTTGCAGTGTTGTCTTGTGGCCTTCATAGTTCTAGTAGAAAATAGACTGAAACAATGGACAGTAAAGTACGGGCAAGAAGATCATGTTCAAGGCCTATTGGATCAATACAATAATTTTGTAAATCGTAATAAAATTTTCCAAGAATTTCAGAGAGCTTATGTCGACATGCAACATGTTATTGAAGAATATAAACGTGAAGGTGGAATTGACACGAGAGAAGGTCGTGTAGCAGATCATTTTCTTTGGGAAATTGGTGAAAGATGGAAAGCAGTGAGTATGGAATTGAGATGTGTTCAATCAATGTTAGAAGAAGTTATAGCATATTGGAGAAGATATGCAACAATAACTCCAGAACTAGATAATTGGATAGATCGTTCTCTACCAATGCTTGCTCTTCCAGAAGAAGAGAAAATGGAATATTTCCAAGATGTTGCTATTTGGCATGAAAAATATCAAATGCTTAATGATACTGTAAGTTTCTTAGTAGCAACATGTGATTCACCAGTTATTAATAATTTACGTGAAGATTTCTCAAGATTAGCCGCTAAATGGGAAAGTTTATTTCAACATGTTAAACAATATCAACATACAGGCCAAATGTTAAGAATGAGAAAAGATTTCCTTCAAACATTAGCTGGATTACAATCATGGTTGCGAAATGCTGAAGAATTATTAAATTCACCACAGCCTGTTAATGTTGAAAGTGCTAGAATATATAATCAACAACTTCAAGCTATAATGCAAGAAATTGATGAAATGGATGAGCAATGGAGAGTTATTAGTAAGAAATTTCAATCTCTTCTTCCCGAATTAAGTGGTGAAGAAGTTGATCGTCTTATGAAAACAATTAAGAAAGAAAAAGAGAGTCTAGTCAGAGTTAGAGCACAATTACCTCAACGACAAGGACACGTTTTACAAATTCTTACACAACAAGAGTCATTAGAATCTGGTCAACGTGAAATACTGGAGTGGATTAATACTGCTCAGTCTTTAATGAATAGTTATACTTTACATGGAGGACCACAAGCTGTTCAAGAGTTATTAGACAAACATAGGGTAAGTATATTGTAACAATGTATTTTTTAACTCAACTTTTTTAAATATATTAACTTTCTCTCTCTTCTCTCTCTCACTATCTACAGCACTTTTTTGCTAAAACTCTATACTATAAGACAATGCTGGACAGTAAAAATAAACTAGTCTCAAGTATTGTAAAATCTGCAACACCAACTGAGCGACCACAGATTGAAGGAATTGTTACAAGCATGCATGATATCAATGAAAATTTCAAGAGAGTTGAAAATCAATCACAAATGTGGGAGCAGAAATTACATGAATGTCTTCGATGTTGGAGAAACTTTGAAGAAAATAAACAAGTTGTTTCCGATTGGATGAGTATGGCTGAAAAATTATTACAAGAAAGAAACTTGGAATCTAAGCAAACAGTTGAAGCTCATAAAAATTATTTTGAGCAAATTAATGATAGACCATTATTGAGTATGAGAACAGCTAGTCAAGATTTAAAGCAATGTGTCTCACCTCAGGAATTTGAAACTATTAATAATACAGTTGAGCAATTGCAAAGTAAATGGAATGTAAGTACAACAAATAGTAGTAAGCTAATAATATGATTAATTTAAATTTTTTATCTATTCACAGAAAATAATGGCAGTAGCTCCTATCCATTTAACAAAATTAGAATTCCGTTTAGAAGAAGAAGCTTTAGCATCAATACTAAAAGAAATGGATCGTGAATTAAATAATCAACATCAACAATTAAATAAACAACAAGATCCATTATCAGTTTTAGCACGACATATGGAATATTTTACTAATGGAAAAGTTCCTTTAGAAGCAAAGAAAAGTTTAGAGAAATTGTGTCAAATTGAAAGTCGTTTCTCTACACAACATCCTGATGATAAAAGTCTATCTGAACAATTACAACAAGCTAAAGCAGCTCATAATACAATACTAGAAAGAATTAAGAATCTTCATTCTCTTCTTGAAGAAGTACCCGAACAATGGAATATTTATAAAGCTAAATATCAAGAAGTAGTATCATGGATGAATACAGTTGATACAGCATTAAAAAGTATTATGTTGGAAGTTAATGATGTGACTGCATTTGAAGCTGAGAAAGCACGTTTCTTGGGAATTTGTCGTGATGTTGATAGACGAAGAGACGATATGAAACAATTGGTTCAATTACTTGATTCACTTGTCAGCCGACGTGCTGATGAAGAAGCTTTACGTGAACAAGATTTATTAGAAAATTTAATTACTCGTTATAAAAACCTTGTGCCAACAATTGAGATTACTATGATTAAAACTGAAACTCATTCTAGATGTTACTCTTATAGACAAGAAACACGAAAAGTATGTACTGCACTAAATAAATTTGATGAAATTTCAGCACAAGAATTATATCCAGATAGTTTAGAAGAAGTAGAAAAGATGATTGGTCAACATCAATTAGTAATAAAACAATTAGAAGCACAACGGCCGACAATTGTAAGTTTATTACAAAAAGGTAAAGATTTACAAAAAGATGTCAATTCACCAGCATTTGTTCAAGACGAAACAACACAACTAGATTCAGTTTGGAATGAAGTATATAGTCGAGCAAATGATAAACTTAAACAATTAAAGTCAACTCAAAAAGTTTGGATAGAATATAGATCTCAAAGAGAAGATATTTTACATTTATTGGAAGATGCTGAAGTAGAATTAAAGAAACTTGTCCCACATCATGATCCTAAACAAGTCACTGCTGATCTACGTGCAAAGCAAGAAATGAGTGTAGCATTAAGACAAGCCACAGAAGAAATGTTGAAAAGATTAAGAGATTTAAGTGAAAGTTTAGGTGAAGTTTCTAGCCCTGAAAGAAAGCCCGTACTAGAAAGAGAAGTTGAAGAAATTGAAGCTAGACTTAAAGCAATGTTAGATTTACTTGAAGAGAAAATTAAACATTTAGGTAAACATAATGAAAGATGGAATTCATTAGCAGCTAAAATTGATGAAATGAGAACTTGGATGAAAGCAACACAACAATTACTTGCTTCAGAAATGTCACCAGAAGAGAAAGTTAGTAAAACTAAAGAGATTCAAAATCAAATTACAGAGAGATTGAAAATCTTGGAAGATCTTGAAAAGGAAGCACAAGATTTATTAAGTGGTGGTGAAGAAGAATCTGCTGCTGCTGCTGAAGAAGTAAAAGCTATTACAAATCAAGTTGAAGATTTGAAAGAAGAATTAATTAATTTACATGAATGTGTTGAACTTCAAAGTGCCCAAAGTGTAAAAACAGTACAAGCTTTATCAGCCTGTAGAGCAACACTAAGTGATGTAACTCCATGGATAGAAAAAGCTGAATTAAAAGTTAATATGGGATTAACTCGACCATCAAGTCTAAAAGAAGCTGAAGCGTCTGCAAAACAAATTAAAGAATTTAATTTAGAATGTCAAGCACAACATGCAAAATTATTAGAAGCAGCTAATGCTACAGAACAACTTGGTAAAATGACTGCAGCTCAAGATGATATTGATGCTACTAAAGCTAAATGGGCTGCTATTAATAATACAGCTTGTCAATGGAAAGATAAATTAGATAACTTGGTTATCAATTGGAAAAAGTATGATACAAATCTAACTACTTTTAATAATTGGCTAACAGCTACAGAAACTACTGTTCAAAAACCAGTTGATAGAGCTTTACTAAGTTCTTCTGAATTGGAAGAAGAATTAGGAAAATTAAAAGATATGAATAAAGATGTTTCAGAACATCAATCACAACTTATTTCTCTAACTCAAGAATGTGATAGTGTTGTTCAACATATTTCACCTGAAGGTGCAACAACACTTAATGCTCAATTAAGTACATCTAAATCAAGATTGACACAATTAGCTGAAGAGGTTCGAGGAAAAATCAATTATCTTTCTGATGCTATTTTAGCAAGACAAGAATTTGATACTAAATTAGCAACTCTATCTCAATGGATTGATGAAATGTCACCAAAAGTTATACAAGATAAACTTCCACTAGATAAATTAGATTCTGTTCTTCAACAACTTCATACATTAATTCACGAGCATAACGAACATCGTCCACAATTTGCAGAAGTTAAAGAAGATATTAAAAGTATGTTGTCAACTAGTCAATCAAAACAAGTTCCTCAATTATCTCGACAATGTTCTGATGTTACAAAAAAGTATGAAGCTTTAGAAGAAACTTTAAATTCCAAAAAATCTACATTAAATGACTGGACTGCAATTTATAACTGGTATGTTGATGCTAATGAGTCAATTTCTCATTTTGAGAAACAATTAGCAGGCTCATTGGGCATGGAATTGAAACAATTAAGAGAATTGGAAAATCATGTAGCAACTTTATATGAAAAATGTGATGAATGGGAACCTAAAGCTAAAGCTATTGATGACTCTAGTTCCAAATGTCAATTAACAATTGTAGAGCCGTCTTCAAATAAAAGTATTACAGCTTCTTCTATGGTTGTTAATGTACGAAATAAATTAAAAGAACTACAACAAAAATCTTCTTCTATTGAGAAACATATTGCAGAAATTGGTTCACAAACAAATAAATTGAAAAATCTACAAAAAGATTTAAATAAATATCTAACTGAAGTTAAAAGTGATGTCTCTAATCTTCATGTTGAACAAAGTGATTGTCCATCTTTAGAGAAAGTTAAAGCTAAATTGGAAAAACTGAGGCAAGATTTTATTAGTAATGAACCAATAAAATCTAATATTCAATCATTAGCATCTCAACTAATGAAATCAGAACCAGGAAATGTATCCTCATTACAAGAAGCTATTCAAAGTGTTAATTCCAATTGGGATAATACACAATCTTTACTAACAGATAAAATGAATAGTTATACATCAGTTCTTGATCTTTGGAAACAATATCAAGACAGTCAAAAACAAGTAGATAATCAAATTAAGCAAGTTCAAAGTTCATATGAATCAATTATAAAAACTGTGCCAAATGACTCAGTGTCTGCAATTGGAGTCCAAGATAAATTAAAGAAATGTCTTGAACAATTAAATAAAAGTAAACCACAATTAGAAGATTGTAATACATTGAGTCAACAATTGTGTTCATTATTAGAAACAGTGCCAAATTTTGATCAAAATTTAATAAATGATGAAATCAAATCATTAAAACAACGTTTTGAAAACCTGTCTACAAAGATTTCTGATCAAATTCCAAAATATGAAACACAAATTGTTTTATGGAAACATATTGAAGGAACTAAAAATGATATACTAGATTGGCTTAGTTCTACTTATAAAAGCTTAGAAGAAACTGAGCAGAATTTCTCTAATTCAACTGCTAGAGAAAAACTTGGAAAATATAAAGATGAATTAAGTGAGAAATACAATGGAAAAATGAGCATTCAAGCTAAAGCGAATCAAATTCGTAAACTTAATAATGGAGTTGAAGTTGAGTCTTTAAAAAGTATTACTGATACAATTGATGAAGGGTTTACAGAGTTAGAAAAATTATCTCAAGAGTTGGAGAAAGCACTTGGCTCTTTTGAAGATAAGGATCATCAAATTAAATTAAGTCTTAAATCAATTTCTGATAGAGTTATTCGTATTAAAGACACAATATCAAAATGTGAAGATAGAACTGGCACACCAACAGATATTCAAAAAAGATTGAAAACATTACAAGAAACACAATCTGATTGTACAGGAATTAAACCAGATTTAGAAAAAATGCAAAGTCAAGTTGAGTCGTTAAAATCAGAATATCCCTCATGGGACAATACAAATATTAATGCAGATATTAAAACAATGTATAAAAGATTAGACATTTGTCAAAATCAAATTAATACAGTTAGCTCAACACTATTAGCTGTCTTAGAGAAAAATTATACTGATAAATTCAATGGAGTCAGTCGTATTGTAAATGCTCTTATAGAAAAAATTAAATGGTGTGATCCAAAAACCATTTCTGATAATTTTACTCTAGACTCAAAAATATCAGCGTTAAAAGAAATTGAGAATGGTATAACTGAATCTCATGGAAAACTTCCTGATGTCCAAAGTTCTTTAAAAGTATTACAAGAAGTTGAGCAGTATTCTAAAATTGATGAAGTAATGAATGAATTTTCAAAACTTATCAATGATTTAAGATATGTTGAAACAAATTATAAACAAATTAATGATCAAGTTTCTGCATTTGTAAAAATTTGGAAAGATTTTGATGATAAAAATGACCAACTTAATAATTGGCTTAAAGATATTGAGACAAAAGTACGAAATGAATCAACAGCTCAAATTCATTTATCAGAACTACAAACTAAAATGGATGAGACAAATAAACTTATTACTGAAATTGAAGCTCAAGATAAAAATTTCAAAGATTTAAGTTTACTCAGTGATAAAATATTAAGTTTAGCTTCTGAGTCAAGAACAGGGCAATTATCATCAGTTCTTAATAATAGATATCAAGCGGTAGTTAAATTAGCTTATTCACTAAGAGATAAATTGAATGAATTGAGTAACAACAATCAGAAATATGAAGATTGTATGAAGAAAGCACAAGGTTGGATTCATAATGCTAACGAGCAAATTAAAAACTTGGAGCAATCATTAACTTTATCTGGCTCTAAACCAACTCTAGCTTATCAAGCAAAATTACAAGAATTAAAAAAACTAATTGATTCTAAAGAAGGACATGATTTACTAAATTCTGCTGTTGACAATGGCGAAGCTTTATTACCATCAATTAGTAGTGAAAGCAAAGACACTGTACGTAAAGATATGAGAGAATTAAGAGATAAATGGGAAACACATTTAGATAAAGGAAATGCATTACATAAACGTCTTGAAGCTTTGCAATTACAACGCTCGTCATTTGATGACAGTCAAGCTCAAGTCCAAAAATGGTTTGAAGAAACGAAAAAGAAAGCAGAAGGTTTACATTTATTACAACCAACACTTCCTGATAAAAAGAACGCTTTACAAAGTCGTAGAGCCTTAGCTCATGATGTAACATCACATGCGGATGTCATTAGTAATTTACGAGAGAAAATTAAAGAATTTGCTGATGAAGAAACAAATGCTAAGCTCCAGAGTTTCTCAGATGAATATGACAATTTAAAGAAACAAGTACAAGAGTCAATTGGAAAATCAGAGAAATGTGTCGTTGATCATGAAGCTTATAATGTACTATTTGAAACATTTGGTGATTGGCTTAATCATTTGAAAAATGAGCTTGCTCGCGTTACTTCTGAGCCAGTTGCTGATAAAGATTTAGAAACACAACTAAATACAATTGATGAATTACTTGCACATCAAAATGATGGTGAAGGTCGATTAGAGCAATGCAAAGAAAAACTTGATGTTGTACTTCAACAAACACATTCTGATGGTCATCCTTTACTAAAAAGTAATTTTGATGATGCTACTAAATCTTGGAATACATTTTTGACAAATTGTAAAGAAGCAAGAGAGAAAAGGGAGAAAGTATATAGTCAAATTTCTGAATTTAATCAAGATTTAGAAGAGTTAGCTAAATGGCTCAAGCAAAAAGAATATCAAGTTAAAGATCAATCATTTAAAAGTACTGTAGAAGCTAAAGCATCACATTTAGAAAAGCTCCATGAGTTAGAATCAGAAATTAATAATAAATTACCAGAATTTAGTAAAGTTTCTGAAAATTCTAAAGGTATTGAAGATATTGAATTACAATCAAGAGTTGCACAACTTAATTCACGTTATCAAGGTCTTATGCAACCATTACAAGAACTTGTTAATAAATATACAGCATATGTTCGAGATCATCAAGCATTTGCTATAGGGCAAAGTGAATTTTTAAAATGGATCGACACAATGAAAAAAGAATGTAAAGATTTAAGTGAAGTTGTTGGTGACATGAATTTATTACAAGAGAGAAGAAATAAATTATCACAATTGATGGAAACTCGTCAAAAGAAAACTGCAGATATGGAAGGTTTAATTGATTCTGGTGAACATTTATATAGTCAAACTAGTCCCGATGGTCGTGAAATTATACGTCAACAAATAAGAACTGTTAGAGATGCATGGGAATCATTAGGTGAAAGTTTGCAATCAACTTGGCAAACACTAGATTCATGTCTAAGTCAATTTAATGATTTCACAACATCTCAAGAAGAATTGACAAAATGGTTAAGAGGAATTGAACAATCTATGCAACTTCATACACAACTTAAAGCAACTTTACAAGAAAAGAAAGCACAATTTCAAAATCACAAAATTGCTAATCAAGAAATCACATCTCATCAAGTATTAGTAGAAGCTGTATGTGAAAAAGCTTCACAACTTGTTGATCTCACTAAAGATAAATCACTAGAAGTTTATATAGCATCAATTAAACAATTATTTGAAAATCTCAAACAAAAATCTAAAGGATTATTAAATAAATTAGAGATTTGTGTACAAGAACATACTAAATTAAATGATGTTTTAAAAGAATATAATGATTGGCTAACTCAACAAACGGCTCATTTGACATCTTATGATGATGTTACTGGAGAGAAAGCTGAAATTGTGAAACGAATGGAAGAAGTGAAAAATCTAAAAACAGAATTAACTAAAGGACAAAGTTTATTAGAGAAAGTGTCTTCTCTAATTTCACCAGTTTTACAAAATACATCAGAGTCTGGAGCTGAAGCATTGAAAAAAGAAGTCGAAGAAGGAGAACAAAATTTCAAAAAACATGTAGCTAACATTGACTTGGTTCATGAAAAACTTTCTGGTGCATTAAAAAGTTGGCAAGATTTTGAGTCTGGTTTACAAAGTAATACACAATGGTTCCGTCAACAAGAAGCTGTTTTCCGATCTCAAGTATTACAAGGCAGTTTACCAGAAAAGGAAGAATCATATAAAAACTTTGTTGCTCAAAGGCAAATTGTGACAGATTTTGAGTCAAATATCAATTCATTTTTAGATCAAAGTCATGTTTTATTACGCTCAAGTAATTGTGAAAGAATCAAGTAAGTATTATTGAATTTCAGTAGATAGTTTGATAGATTATTTAGCATAAGGCAGCATGCACTAATTACATATATAACTTTTATTAATGTAGACCTCTCATCATGCAAATCAGTAATCGTTATCAATTGCTTCATGTACTAAGTAAAGAAGTTGTCAACAAATGGCAATCAATTGTTGAGGATCATCGTTGTTATGAAGAGAAATTCACAGAAACTGTCAATGCACTACAATCATTTGAAGATGGTTTTAAATCTATTAAAGATGAACCTAATCTTGATGTTCGAAATACTAAATTACCAAAATTAATTTCAGAAAAAGAAGAACTAGTTCATAAATTAAATTTACTTACACCATTAGCTGAGAAATTATATCCAGACACAGCATCCACTGGTCGTGAGAAAATACGTCAAGATTTAAGACAATTGACAGAAAGATTTGATAAAGTTGATGGAGATATTGGTGAATTGCAAAGAAAACAAAGTAGTGAATCTCAACAATATGCTAATTATCAAGACAATCTTCAACAAACTTTAGCATGGTTGTCACAAATGGAAAAAGCTGCTACTGGAGAACAACCAAATTGGTTATCAATTCCTGATAGTAGAGCTAAATTAATTAAATTAAAGAGTACATTACAAGATGCTATAAGTCATAAAAGAATTGTTGAAGGTGTTGTGGAGAAAGCACAAAGTTTATTACAAAAGAATTTAGGACCCAATCCTCAAGAAATTAAAGATTCCATAGCAGATATTAATAATAGATATGAAGCATTACTTAATAAAATGCTTGTGTCAATTACTGGAATGGAAGAAACATTAGACACAATGACACAATGGAATGACGTTTTAAAGAAACAACAAGATTTTCAGAAAAATGCTTGGGAGCAACTTAATTTATGTAGTGACTATAGTGGTGGCAAAAGTTCATTACAAAGTCGTCTTAATAGAGTTGAAGAATTACAAAATTCACTTGGTGAAGGTAAAAATGGGCTAGAATCACTAACAGAAGTTTTGACCAAAGTTAGTGATTCACTTACTCCAAGAGCTAAGGAGACATTGGATAGAGATTTGATGAATTTGAAGTAAGACAATCTGAATTAATTAGATTGGAATAAGGACTAAAATATTGTTTTTTTTTCTTTTGCATAGATTTGACTTTGAAAAATTGTCAATAGCTATTGAGGAAGTGAGACACTCTTTACAAGATAGATTGAAGCAATGGATAGAATATGAAGATGGATTCGAGAGATTAATAAGCAATTTGAATGAATTTGAAGCAACTCTCAAAGCTTATACTGCTTGTAACACATTAGAAGAGAAACAAGAGCAATTGGTCAAATATCAGGTAACAAATATAAAAATTATTCAACACTACAGCAGTTATAGAGAATACTTTGCATCATAAATAAATTTGAGCTCTCTCAGAAGATACTTTTTGACTATAAACTGAAGAAGCTCAAGTTAAATGCAGCTTAAAAAAATAAAAGGTGGAAGGCTAATAATTTTTGCAGCAGCAGCATGATATATACTATTGTAGACACAAAAATGCACGCATAAATTTTTGACAAAAAATTTTTGGCTATATTTTTGCTACTTTTTGGACAGGATTTTTCACAAATTGTAGATTCAAGAAGTAGAGACATCAAGGATTTTATATATCTGCAAAACGTAAGCTTTACTATCACAGCTAGAGACAAACTCAACCACCAACCCTTTTTCTTTTCTCTGTTAATCAGCTTTATATAATAATTGTTGCCTGTGTAATAATACCTCTACATATATCTTATATGCTTTGCTATATGTTTTTCACAAGAAATATTAAATGTAAAAGTGTATAATATAACTTTGTGTTATAAAAATATCTTTAAAAAATTTCTAAAATACTTTGCTAAAAATCATTTTACAGAATCTGCTTAAAGCACTGAAAGACTATACACCAGAGCTTGACAAAGTTTCAAGTGAAAGTACTGATTTAGTTCAAACAACTGGTGAAAGTCTTGCCACTAATGCTCAACAGATCACTTCTCGTTTTGAGTCGGTGCAGATGACAGCAAAGGTATAAAAAATTAAAATGTTTATTTAAATAATTTAACTTATGCTATTCTTGAAAATCTCATCTATAGGAAATTGTTAAGAAATGTCAACAATCTGTTGTTGATCATCAAGCCTATCAAGATAAATACAACGCTTTCTCCAACTATCTAAGAGATACTCAAGCGAAAGCAGAAAGTTGTAAAGATGTCACTGGTTCTCAAACAGATTTAGAGCAACGCCTAACTTTGATTCGTGATCTCATTAATCAACAACCAACAGGAGCATCACAGTTAAGTTCTGTTGTGGAATCAGGTGAGAAAATTTATCAATCCACAGGTCCTGAAGGAAGAGAAATGATCAGATTACAACTGGAAGAATTAAGAGAAGCATTTGAGTCATGTTTTGATGGACTATCATGTACTGAGCGAGAAATGCAAGCGAAATTATCAAGATGGTCAGGTTTTGAAGAAAGTAAAGAAAAACTAAGTGGACTAATTAAAGATATGGAAAATTCTTTACCAAAAGAAATAGAATTGAAAGCAACTTTGGATGAGAAACGTGCAATGTTACAAAAATATAGAACAACACTTCATGATATTTTAACACATCAGCAAGATGTATTTGAATTGAAAGATAAAGCAGCTCATTTGCCAGAAGGTTCTGAAGGAGCATTAAAGTTAGCAGAATCA
Source organism: Oncopodura yosiiana (assembly GCA_009869805.1). Lineage (NCBI taxonomy): Eukaryota > Metazoa > Arthropoda > Collembola > Entomobryomorpha > Oncopoduridae > Oncopodura > Oncopodura yosiiana. The sequence continues at coordinate 24,475 of VCNE01013516.1, forward strand.
CTTACAGAAAGACATCAAGAACTATTGAAAAAAGCTCAATCTTATGTAGAGCAATATGAAGCTATAGTATTAAATCATCAACAATATACTCAAGCTGTACAAGATGCTTTAGAATGGAATGAAGCAACATTGAATACAGTTAATATGTGGAGTGATGAAAATCAAGAGAGAATTGCATTACATTCTAATTTGGAAAGAATGAAAAATCTTCAATTACAATTACCTGAAGAAGCACATCGTGTAGATGAAATTAGAAATTTAGCTGAAAAAGTGATTCCTGGCACTTCAGAAGGTGGTCAACCTAATATTCGTGATCAGATTGATACATCACAACAAGAATGGGAATCACTTGTTTCAACTATAAGATCAAATATTGAGTCTTTACAACAAAAAGTTAGTTTATGGAATGACTTTGAAACAGATAGAGAAAAATTCTTGGATTGGCTTAAAGAAACTGAAGCTAAGATTCATGCTGCAGATTTGAAATCAAATCTGAATGCAAAGATTGAACAACTTAATTCTTTGAAAACTTTACAAGGAGAAGTTCGTGCAAGAGAATTAGAAGTTGATGCCATTTCAGAGAAAGCTTTAAATCTTCAACGTCAAGCTATGACAATGTCTAAATCTTCTTCTGCATCTGCTTCTGAGTTGTCTTTCAAATATCAACAAGTGTCACATAAAGTGAAAGTAAGGAGAAAATACATATATTTATTAACTTTTTAAAGTTTTCTTCTATATTTAATATATTCTTACTATCTATCTTTTTAGGAACTTACAAATAAATGGCAAGGCTATGTAAGCTCACATCAAGATTTCAATACACAGTTACAAGACTGTAGCAGATGGTTAGCTGATATTCGTGAGAAATTAGCCAATTGTAGTGATCTCAGAGCTTCTTCACAAAAAGATTTAGAAACTAAATTAGGAACTGTGACTGATATGCTTCTCTCTAAAGAAGAAATCTATGGAAAAGTTCAAATTGTCGTAGATATGGCACAAGCTGTTTTAGCATCTACATCTCGTTCAGGACATCAACCAATTAATGAATCACTTAGAAAACTTCAAGATGAATGGACTACATTGTCACAAAAAATGGTTGATACAAAGAACCAATTAGATGAAACAGTACATCGCTGGGCTGGATTTTTAGAACAAATTCAACAACTAAGTAAAAATGTTGATTATTTGGAGAAAGCTTTAGAAGAAGTTAGTCCATTTCAAGCTACTCAACAAGAAAAACGAGCTGCATTGGAAAGCATTAGAGTAAGTTAAGCAACTTTTAAATAATAACTTTTATAGTAAAAATAAGTATACTTCTTTAAATATTTCAGAGTCTGGAAGAAAAGCTTGTATGTGAAAAACTTGAAGTTGACCAACTTAAATCACGAACAGCAGAAATTGTAGCTTCGGGACAACAAACTCAAGCTGAACCAATAAGTCAAGCACAAGAGATTAGTAAAAGATTTGATACATTGTGGTCAGCAACTAAAAAACTTCGAAACGAAAGAGAAAATCAATATAAAGATCATCGTGCATATAAAGAGTCTCATGATGAATTATTAGGTTGGTTAACTCGAGCACGTGAAAAGATTCCAGCATTAAAACAAAAATCATTAGGTGATCGATTATTTGATGTGGAATCCGCTAGTACGACATTTGCTGCACTAATGAATAAAAAATCTCAAGGAAGTTTGTTAGTAGAAAGACTACAACAAAGTGGTGAAGTAGCAGCAGCTAGTACAAGTCCTAAAGGAAAAGAAATGATTCAAAATGAAATTAGAGCATTGAATGAATCATTTGAAACATTATTTAATGAAATCCAACAACAAAAAGAAACATTAGAGAAAACTATGGTTCAACTTGGAGACTACAAAACAGAATATGAGAGACTTAGTGATTGGTTACAACAATGTGAAATTTTAATTAAAGCAGCAAAAACTACTCTAGTATCGAATGTTGAAGAGAAAAAGAAACAAGTTGCTGATATGAATGAAGTTATTGGAAAACTTGAGAAAGGCAAAGATCAAATTGATAAATTTAATAAATCCGCTGAAGGATTATTATCATCACATTTAGATAGTTATATAGCAAATCAATTACGTTTACTAAATTCACGATATCAAGTTCAACTTAATATGGGAAAAGATGTATTGAAAAAAGTTGAAGCTAATTTAGAACATCATCAACAATATGATAACAATTATAAAAAGGGAACAGAATGGATTGAAAATGCACGTGAAATTATATCACAATGTACACAATCCTCTTCAGATTCATCTAAAGAAAGACTTCAAGCTAATTTAGATAAAATTAAAAACTTAGTTGCAAAACAAGAAGAAGGACAAACATTGGTACATGCTGCGATTAGTTGGGGTGAAAAATGTTTAAGAAATACTCGAAGTGATGGCCGTGATTCTATAGTTCAAGGAACAAAAAGTATACAAAATGAATGGGAAAGAATTGTTAAGAAAATGGCAAGTGCAAAAGTATCATTAGAAACTGCTTTACTTCAATGGACAGACTATAATTCTTCTTATTCACAAGTTAAACAATTACTAAGTGATAGACAACAAAAATTAACACAAATCACTGAGCAAAAACCAGCAAGAGGTAAAAAAGGTATGAGCTCAGTTTCAATAGGTGATCGTAAATTAGCTCTCAGAGCTACAAATACAATTGTTCAAGATATTGTCAGTTTAGAACCCATGATTGAATCTGTTACATCTAAAGCTGAAAATTTAATGCAAGAAGCACCAGCATCAGAAATCTCTACAACTTATCAATCTCTAACAAAACAAGCACAAGAAGTTTATGCTCAACAGAAAGAAATTGTGGAACAACATCAAGCATTTGTTGACTTGGCTAATGAATTTATGGCATGGATGAGAATTGTTAAAGAGCGTTTAGGAAAAATCTCTGAACCAGTTGGTGATAAAGAAACATTAAAACTTAAAGCTACACAATTAAAAGTTTTACAATCTGAAGCACCAGAAGGTCAAACTAAATTAGATGCAGCTCTTGCAAAAGCAAATGATGCGTGTAGTATTGTAGATGATGAAGATCGTGAATTAATTGAAGAAGAAGTTGCTTATTTACAAGAAGAATTTGACAACTATGGTGAATCATTGACAAGAACTCAACAATTATTGGAAATTGGATTAGTACGTTGGGTTGAATGGGAAGAAATAAGTAAAAATACTGAAGAATGGATAGCTAATACTGAAGCTCATGTCAATAAAGAATTTAATCAACTTCATGCTACACTTACAGAAAAGAAAACAGCTTTAGAACAATTTCAATCTCAATTACAATTAGTATTTGATTACCAAAAAGAAATGGATAATCTTAATTTAAAAGCTCAATCACTTCTTGATACATGCTCTGATTCTAGGATTTCTAATGCTGTAACACAAATTACAAGTAAATTCACAGCTCTATTAGCTTTATCTAAAGAAATTATACGGAAATTAGAATTACATTATCAAGAGCATCAACAACATTCTGCTTTATATCAAGAATGTCAAGATTGGATTGAAAGAACTAGAGAAAAACTTGTACACATTTCTGATGTGAGCTACAGTTTAAGTGATGTTAATAGTCGACTACAATCTGTTAAAGCTATGAAACAAATACTTGAAACAGGGCAAAATAAATTACGTTATGTACTTGAATTAAAAGAGAAAGTCATGATTACAACAGAAGCTACTGGTGCAGCTAAAATTCATGAAGAGACAGAATTATTACGACATGAATTTGAAAAAGTTATGAATGATGTTGTTGAAGTCAGACAAAAGTTAGCAACTAGAGCTTCACTACTAGATGATTTAGAGAAAGCTCATAGAAATATGTTAGAATGGTTACAAGAAATGGAATTAAAAGTCAACTTCCGTGAAACTAATAATCAATTTAGTGATTTAAGTGAAAAACGCTCATCTCTTGAAAAGTTACGTGGACTTGAGAAAGAAGTATTAGCTCAAGCTGACTTAAAATCTAAAATTGAAACTAAAATGAATGAAATTCCTGGCCTACCTCTTGAATCATATCAAAAAACATTTGTAAGATATGATGATGTAAAATGTCTCATAATTTCTCAAATCTCTGAACTAGAAGCAATAGTTCAAGAACATGAAAAATATTGGCAACATTATAATGAAACTCTGGATTTCCTAAAGAAGCTTAGATGTGATTTACAAGAGTTTTCTGATTGCCACGGACAGAAAAGTGACTCTGAGGAGAAATTGAGACAATTGTTTAAATTTTTAGAACAAATTGCTAAAGGTGAAGAATTATTAAAAACATCAAAAGAAATGGGACATAAAGTAATGGAAACTACATCAGCAGAAGGAAGAGATTCCCTTGCACAAGAATGTCATCAATTACAATTTGAATTTGATGAATTAAATGCACTATATAAAGAATATCAAAAATCATTAAAGAAATGTTTGGAAGCTTGGAATGATTTTGATAAATTGTATGCTACTCTTAAGAAAGCTATTGCAGATAGTGAACAGAAACTTAGTTCTGAACCAGAAATTGAGAAAGCAACACCAGATGATTTGGAACGTTGTCGGGTAAGAAAGACATTTATTAATTATTAGTATTATTTTAGGAGGAAATATAAAAAATAATGGATTAATCTTTATTCTCTAATATTAGGAATTGCTCCTTGAAGTCTCTTCACATAAGATCCCATTAGAAGAACTTAATGACAAATGTGAAGTATTAATGGAGTACAGTGCATCTCCTACAGTACGAGATACAACTGTTCAATTACAATCTCAATATTCTCAGCTCATGACTGGTGTTCAAACTTTACTCTCAAAAGTACAAAAGAGTTTAGCTGATCACACAGATTTTATGAAAACAAAACAAGAGTTAGAAGAATGGTTAACAAGATCTGAAGGAACAATTGAAGATGCAAATGGATATGGTGATGAAGCTGCAATAAAAGAGAAATTAGAATTAGTGAAAATTGTCTCTACAAGACTAACAGAGGGACAACATTTATTATCAGTATTACAAGATTGTTTCACTCGTGTTGGCAATATCATTCCACCTGAGCAACAAGACTCAATGAGAGAAGATGTGACTAAATTGAGAGGTTGTTGGGAAAAGCTTAACATTGATTTGAAGAAGGTAAGAAAAGAATAACATGTATTTTTTAAAAATATTCACAATTTATTTTTCCATTTCACAGACACTTTCTCTTCTGAAAGACGCATCTCAACGCTGGGATGACTTTAGAGACAATTATCAACAAATAGTTGACTGGAGTATTACAACAGAAGAGTTTTTAAGTCAAATCCCTAACACAAGAGGAGAATTAGGAGAAATGAAAACATTGATAGAACGCTATAAGACTACTGAAGCAGAAATAGCTAAAAAGAAAACAGAAATTGAACAATTAAAAGAAGAAGCAACACAATTATCACAATGGGCAAATTCTCCTAAAGTACTAACATCAATTGAAGAACTAAATTGTAAATGGACAAAATTAGATGCTGCTCTTAAAACTTCTCAATCACAATTAGAACAAGAAATGAAAGCATATACTGACTATCATCATGCACTACAAGAAACAGAAAAATGGCTACTTCAAACATCATTTACACTTATGGCTCATAATTCTTTATACATTACAAATAGAGAACAAGTATTAGAACAATTGGAAGTACATGAAACTTTATTAGAAGAAATTCAAAATTACCAATCAACTCTTGATAGTGTTAGAGATAAAGGACAAGCACAAATTCTTCGTTATGTTAAAACTGTACCTGCTATTCAAGCAACAATTGAGAAACAACTTAAAAATGTACAAGATAGTTATGAGTCTTTACTTTATACTGGAAATCAAATTAAAAAGAGATTAATTGAGTCAAGTCATAAATTTAGTCAGTATGAAGATACTCTTGAAAGTATTTTAGCAAATTTAGATCAATTGGAACCAGAAGTAGCAGAGAAACTTGTTGATAATCCTACAGACTTCAATGCTTCAACTAAACGATTGGAGTATATTAGAGCTGTTCATAATAAGTTACAAGGAGAAAAGAATAGATTATCAATAGCGGTTCAAGGTTGTGAAGCAGCAACTGCAAGCTTGTCACGTCCAGCAGTAAGTTTTTGATAAACAACAAGAAATCAATCATTGTAATAACTTTGAAATTAATTTTTTTAAATTCTTATTTCAGAGCCCACAAGAAGCCATTATGCAACCTATTCCTGATAAAGAGTTAGCAGTGAGAGCAAGACTAGAGGATCTTATTGATCAGGTTTGCTTACTTTATAGATAGTTAGTTACTCTTTTTGTTTGTGTGTTTTCTTTGAGTTTTTATTATTTTTTGTGTTTTCACATTTTTGCATGATTTTCAAAAGCCTGTTGTTGTGTCCGAATCAAAATTAGTTGAGTCTTCACCTAACCTACCTGCTACTGAAGATGAGATTATCCAAGCTAAAAGAGTTGAACAGTTGTTCAACTCAGCTCCAACTCAAAGAGTTATTAGTAGAATTGATGATATTTGTGCACAGGTTTGTTTTTGAGTTTCTTTTGAGTTTTTTTGCTTTGCTTTATTAACTGATAGAATCTAATAAGTTTATCTAAACTTGCTTTTCTCTTCTATTTACAGATCCAAACCAAAATGGCAGATTTATCTTCTGCTAGCTTACAACTTGATGACATTCGTGCAAACAAAGATATTTTAAATCGATGGGCCGACGAAGCATTCCAATCCCTCAAAGAAATACAAAATCGTCCAGCAAAATTACGTTCTGATACAGCTCAAGTTGAAATGAACCAATTACAAGATATAAGGCAAGGTGCTGGAGAAAGACTTATTCAATTACATGAATTAGAAATTCAAGAGTCTGGTCTAGTTCAAGAAAAGTATTTACCAGATCTTGAATCTCGTCTAGCACGTCTTGACCAAGAAGTTGGAAAAGTAATAGAAAGTAGAGTTGGAGTACATTCCAAAATAGGAGACTACCGTACATTAATTCAAGAAGTGCAATCTTGGCTAGACAAATTATCTAAAGATCTTGAACCATTAGAGAAAGGAGGATTATCAACTTGTTATAAAAAAGTAGAGCATGTGAATGCAGTATCAAAAGAATTTGAAAAAGGCAATGCTAAATTAGAAAATGTTAAAACTACAGCTGTTAACATTATGAAAGATATTAGTAATGTTGATTCACAAATGGTTGAAGAACAATTAAAAGGACTCGAGCGACGATTTAGTGAAATGAGAAAACGTATTGGGAGAAAACATCAAATTTTGGAAAATGTTAAGAAAAGTTTTGATGATTTTAAAAATGATTTGAATTTATGTAAACAAGATATTCAAGAGAAGGGAATTACATTTTCAGAAAAACTTGGCTTTGAAATTCAACCATTGGAGACTCTACAAAACTCTGTAAAAGGTTTCCTTAAAGAATTAGAAACTAAACAAGTTGTTCTTAGTACTTTAGATCATAGATTGACAACACTTCAGCCAGAATTAGAACAAGAAGAAATTACATCTGCTGAATCTGAATTATCTAATGTTACTACTCAACACTCAAATCTTTGTGATAATTTAAGAAAGCATTTAACAGCCCTAAATGATGCATTACAAGCTAGAAGAAAGTTTAATGAAAGTGTGACAAGTGGTAAATCATGGTTAGGTGAGTATTTAATTGCGCGTGGTATATTAAGAAAAATGCAGAGTCAGGCTATGTGTTTGAAAGGAGAAACTTCTTTTTAGTCTGCGTAACATTGGTTTGTGACATCAAAGTCTAGCCATAATTTGCAATTAAAAATATTGCAAAAGGATTATATGTAAATTAAAAATGTAAGTTACTAAACTATGAATTTTAATGTAAATTGTAATGCTAATTGCTAATTTCCTTTTTTCTTCAAATTGAACAACAAAGATTTATGGGTAGTAAGTAAGTGATATAAATTATGACTGCATCACATTACATGCCTAATTATAAATTGTAAATTTTATATTGTAGACTTGGATGTTGAGAAATCTGCCAAACTATTCCACTGTCTTCTGTAATAAACCAAGTATTACTACACGGCGTCGGTCTTCTAAATTAAATAACTAATAATGAATTACTTTTTGTAGAATTAAAAATTAATTAATTGAAATCAATAATAAAATATAATTGTGTCTTATCTTCCTTTACAAATATGTCTCAGACAATAAACTAAATGTCATACTTTGTCACAGTGAGAATGAATAATGAATTAAGTGACCTACCAACAATACCATTATTATCTACTGACGTTGAAAGAAAAATTGCTAGCTTAAAGAAATTAGAAGGCATGATCAAAGAATTTGAATGGAGTACATTAACAGAAATTAAAAAAGAAGCTAATAATCTCTCAAAAGAGTGTGACGCAGAACAAGATGAGAAAATGAGTTCATTAATGAAAGATCTTGATGAGAGTATCAAAGCACTTAGTACAGGAACACAAAAATTAACAGAGAAATTAAATATTGCTTTAAAACATAGAAAAGATTATGAAGAGAAATTCTCAAAATGTCAAAATTGGTTACAAGAAGCAGAAACAGCATTAGCATCAGATGTCAAAGGATCAACAAATATTGATGTTCTTGAAGAACAATTTTCTAAATATAGAAAACTTCAAGAAGAAGCTCAAGTACTTACAACAGAAATACAAGCAACAGTTGAAAATGGTAAACTTCTTGTTCCTTCACTAAACGAGCCAGATCGACAAATCTTAAATGATCAATTAACATCATTAAGCTCAAAACTGGGTACACTCTCAGGAAATATTGGTGACAAATTAAACAATTTGAAATCAGCCATCAGTGAATTTCAACAAGTTTCCAGTATTATTGAAGAAAGTATCAAATATCTTAATGAAGTCAAAGCTGAAGTTAATAATTTAAATAGACCAATTGGAAGTAAAATTGAAGATTCTCAAGGCATGCTATCATCATATGAAAAATTATTAGAAGATCTTAAAGCTTATAGAGAAAAGCTTGAATCTGGTAGCTATCATGCATTCAAAGGCTCAGGAGACTTGAAAGCAGTAATGAAAGAAACAGAAGATTTATCATCACTAATTGAGGCTCAGATAACAAAACTTCGACATTTACTTCTTCTTCAACAACAATTCTTGGCATTAGTTACAGAAATTACAAACTTTATTGTTAAATACACTGAAGTAGTAAAAGAAATTGAGAAATCTGGCTCTACAATAGAAGAAAAGATCAAACGCTATGATGAGGTTATTAATCGTATTGCTGAATGTGAAGCTCAATTACAAACTGCAATGGATAAAGGTGCAAGGATAGCTGAAGAAGGAACTGTTGCAGATAGAAATTCAATTACTGAACAATTACAATCATTGAAACAACAATTACAAACCTTAAGAGCAACTGTTGAGAATAAACGAGCTGAACATGAGCTAACAGCAGCAGAGCATAAGAAATTTTTAGAAGAATTAAATACAGCTATATTATGGCTTCATGAAAAAGAAACTATTATTAAATCTCGTCCTTTGTTAGAAAAAGGAGCTTTAAATGTTGACTATGAAATTAGGAAACATGAAGAATTGACAAATGAAGTTACAGAGAAATTATCAACACTTTCGGGTATTGAAGATGCACTTAAATATGATGATTGTTTACCACCAACTCTTGCTGAAAAACTTAGTGTTACACGTCTACTTCTTAATACATTACCAGTTGAATTAGAAGAGCGTAAGAAATATTTGGATGATAATAAAGATTTAAGACTTAATTATGAAAAACAAGCAAATATTTTAACAAAATGGGTTAAAGAAGCTAAGCAAAGACTTAATACAAGAGATGTTGATTTTGAAAATATACTTGCTGATTTAGCTGAACATAAAGCATTCTTTGGTAATGAGAAAGCTATATTTCAACAACTTCAAGCTATACGTCAAACAATTGATCAAATATGGCCATCATTAATTACTACTGAGCAAGAAAGTTTAAGTAAAGAACAAGAAGAATTACATGAATTAGTTCAAAATACATTTAATAGTGCTAAAAGTCAACAAGCTAAATTGGAGCAGAATGCAACATTATGGAAGAATTATTTAGATTTACTTAATATTGTACAAAGTGCTATTGCCAAAGCTGAATTACCAGAAGATCCAGCAACAACTTTGGCAGCATTAAGAAATAATTTATCAATGATTCAATCATCTTTTGCAAATATGCAAAATCAACAAGTGGAAATTGATAACTTGAATGAAAGAGCAAAGAGTGTAGAAAAATTTGCTGATATGGAAAGTAGGCAAAGGTTACAAAGTCAAATGGAACATATTAACACGAAATGGAGAGAAGCTCTTGAAAATTTAGATAATAGAAAAGATTGTATTGCAAGATTAGTTTCTCAATGGGAGGTATGTTGGCATCAAATTTATCTCTTTTGGAATTTTAACTAACCCTTTTTTCCTCTATATAATTTACAGCAATGTGAAAAACTATGGCAAGAATTTGAATCTGGACTCTCAGCAATAGAAGAACATTTTAGTCAAATTGATCCATCTATAAGATCACATCAACAACTTCAAGATACAAAAGTTGCACTTGAAGGAATTCTTAATGAAGCTCGCCAGCTTGGCAGTACTCATAAAGATTTGCTTCAATATAGTGAATTTATTTTGAAGCATCTTAATATTACTTCAGACATTTGCTACTCTACATTGAAATCTAAACTTGATCATTTGTCAACTCAGTATAAAACGTAAGTACTATATAGTTTTAAAAAAGATGAACCTGACATACTTGAATCTAGTCCATAAAATCTTTTTTTTTCTGATGACGCACACACACACGTACACATAATATGATGATGCATTGTAGTAATAAGTCATAAGTGAAATTAAGTTCAAGATTTTCATTATAGAGACTTTCGCCAGATGCTTCCCTACATTAGGTTTTATTTTCCGTCATCTGAAATCTTGTGGACGAGTGCCAACAAAGTCAGTAGAGTATTAATGCAATATTAGTTTTGCTACTAATTACAGAAATTATTAATAAGATCTCATCTGTTCTATACAGTATATGAAGAAATACAAGTAGTTTCTTATGTTTCAGTTTTGTCACTTTTTTCAACAGACCCATAGACTGACATTGAATTAGTGAGAACAACAGCCTAGATCTATTTTTAAACTGTATAGAGTATAAAAAATTTAGAAACAAAAAATTCAACTCTTCTTCGTAGTGCATTCTTCTTGCATTACTTTTTCGGAATGCTACACAACACAATTCTTTTTTGTGTACATGTGTACACAAAGTGTGTGCATGTAAACAGAAAAGTATTAGATAAGAAGAGCATCTCAGGTTTTCAAGTTCAAAAGATCATTTTTAACTCTTATATACGTTCTTGGCAAAGCTTATAGTACAAAATAATGACTTCTTTTTTGCTTCGAAACAGTGTAATAAGTTTACTTGAAGAGAAACTTGAATGGCTTAATAGTCAGGATCAGTATTTGGCTGAAGTCGACAGAAACATTGATGACTTTTCACAAAAGTTGACGCAAATTGGCTCAGAGTTGAATACAGTTTATCCATTTGATACGGATACAAAAACTGTTGATGATAAGTTGGATGTAAGTTATTTTAAATGTTGAAGAGGGGTATATTGAGATGCTAAATGTAATGTTTATATTGTTGCATATATGCAGAAAATTGGAAATGATATTACAACCACAACAAAATCAATTATGGAGTTTAGTACAAGGCTTAAAGATAGATTTACATCACTTAAACAAGTTCTTCCTACTTCCATTGGCAAAAATGTAAGTTAATTTTTCAAAACTTAATGCCAAAATGTATTACATTCATATATATGTAAATTACTTCATTATAGATTTCTAATTTGGAACTTGAAGCCGAAAAGGTAGAATCAAATCTTGAAGATAAAAAACAAGATGTCAAACGTGCTCGAACATTACGTTCAGAATATAAAAAAGATTTTGAAAATGTTCAAAAATGGATAACTGTAGCAAAAGAGCGTTTACAAGTACGAAGTGATGAGCCACAATTACTAAAGGAAAGAATCAGTGTTTTACAAAATGAGCTTCCTAGTATTTTAGATCAATTTGAGCGTGTACAGAAATCATCACAAGTTATAATTGACAAGAGCACAAATGATGCTGAAAAGGCTGAAATTAAATCTGCTGTTGAAACACTTGATGCTCAATTGCAACAAGTCAAAGGAATGATTGATGAAATTAAAGCTAAAGTTGGAGAATCATTAGATTCATGGCAAAGATTCTTACAATTGTATACTCAAGTAATGAATTGGGCTTCTGAGAAAAAGAAATTCCTTGAAGAACCATTACAATTATCATCATTACCAGAGACTCGACAGAAATTGAATGCTTATGCTGTAAGATTATCAATTTACTTATTCTTAGTATTTAATTCTTAATCAATTTTAAAATTCTCTCTCTACTTAGTTGGCAGTTAAAAGTCTAAAGAATGTAGGAAAACAATTGAGCGAAATGGGTAAAGAGCTTGAGCGTGTTGCTGAGGTCTCTAGTGCTGGCCCATTACATTCAAAGTTGGATGAAGCTGAACAAACTAAAGCAGAAATTGAAGCAAAATTAGTTGAAAGGGTAAGATTAGATTATTACATTTAGATGTAGAATTGGAAACTAAGCAAATTAAATATCATATAGAATGCACTTCTACAAGAAGCTGCAGAAGAATGGGACCAATGTGAGAGAAAATTTAAAGAAACTCAAGTATGGTTAGATAAAACAAAACAAACATTAGAAAGTTCCAGTGGAAAGAGAAAACCACTACGAGATCAGTTAGCATCAAGAGAAAAACTGTTAGCTGATGTTACTGTCCAAAGAACAAAAATTGCTTTATCATGGGAAAAATTACAAGTTCATTTCAAAGAAGGAATTGGTGGTGATCCAAATGTTGGAAATGAAGAAGCTGCACTTCAAAAGGCACTTGATGCAATGGAAGAAGTATTAAAAGAGCAATGCACTGGCTTAGAGGTATAAAAAATTATCAATTAGATAATTAGGTCGATACTTAGCTCCAGCTCATTTAATTTATGCCTTTTTGTAAATCTTGTAGACGGCAGTGTCTCAGATTGATACTCTACAAGAAGAAGTACAACAATTACGTACTCAACTCTTGACTGCTGAGCAACAACTTCGAAGTGTATCAAGTCCTGCATATTTGTCAGGTGACAGAGAAAAAGCAGTTGCAGAGCAAGCGGTAAGTAAAAGACTTACTTTACTCAATTTCGCAAAACCTGCAAATCAATTTCATATTTTAGGGTAATTTCATTAATCTTCATCATCATATGCATATGAAATGAGAATATCTTATTTGAGTAATAGGGCATTTGATTTTGCCGTTTTGGATTTTTTTGAAATTTAACATTTCTAAAAAAATGTTTTATAGTAGCAAGTAGGAGATTGCATAATTTTGCGTTTTTTAAAAAGACACATCATTAAAAAAATGCACACAGATACACAAATTTTACAAAAAAAACAGGCGATGCTTGATTTCTCAATTTTATTCACTCTTATTTTGTAAAGTGGCTGCCTGTATCATTTCATATTAAGGTGTTTCTACAGTATATAGAAAAAGAATGCTTTAAATAATGCATATTATAATGTCCTAATGTTTTGTGTGGTTTAGTAAAGGAAATCGTCCTTATAGTAAAGATAAAAAGGCTAATTGGCAAACAACATATAAACTCTTACCTAAATGTAGCGAAACTGTATTTGTTATTGTACATAAACTGTGCCACACACTGCATAGCCAAGAAGCTCTCATGTAAAATTAAGGCAAAACACATCACGTAGTAATTAGCAAAAAAGCTATATAGACCATTATTTTGTATTGTATACAACTGCAACAGCACGAGCTCAGCTTTTCTCCATGTAACTTTTAGCCTTAGCATATATTAGATTGCAGAGCTACTAGTACACATTTAATATTCACCGAAATGGATTGGATTTATTTTGGCTATTGGGAAAAAAGAGCAGAGCGGAAGCTGATGGTGGCAGAGAGCAGTATGTAGTAGCAATGAGTTAAATACTCTGCAATATATATATTTCTTTTGGCTGGCAAAGAGATTAGATGTAAATATAAAATGGTAGCTTTTGGCTTTCTAATTTTGGGCTTTTAGGATTCTCTATATAGTTATCTCTATGTTATTTTTTGTTTCTTTCTTTTTCTCTTACTCTTTCGGTTTTTTCTCTATGTATATATATATATATATCTACACACCAAACGATCAACAACCATTATACAGACATTGAAGGAGCGACTTAAAGTCATTCAGTCCAAGATTACTGCTCGAAACGAACGTATCAAGCTACTAATGCTCTGTGGCTTGGCAGAGCAAAAGCAACAAAGTGGAGAATCATAGTGTAGAGTAGCTCTTTAGAAAAATTTTCGGCTCATCTTCGTTGTCAACATTGCTTCTCACTGCTACTACTATACTATATACACACAATTTTTTTTCTAAAGACTTATTCAACGTTCGTATAATCTCTCTTAGGAATTCAAATACGCAGATATATATTTATATATAGTTTTAAAAAAATCTGTGTTACATACTTATACTCACTACTGTTCGTCTTGTGCCAAAAATATACTCAAGTACGACTACTGTGACTCTGTTTACTACTACTTCAACTTACATTTTTACTCATAGCGTTAAGAGACAAGGTAGCAACTAAGCAAAAAGCAAACAGTACTATAAATATTACATTTCTTATTGCTACCGTATGCGAGTGTGTTGTTGTGCAAGAGATTGAGAATCTCATTGTCACATGTGTGTGCTAGAGTGACAAAAGAAAGAAAAGAAAAATATTTCTTGTTGTGTGACGACTTTAAGTCATTTAGAAGACAACTTTAAGCTATAAAACTTCAAGGCAGAAATATTTGTGTATTTATATTAAATATTGTGCCGTCTATACTATTTGTTGCTGCAATACATTATTATATTATTATATAACTGCTACTACTCTCAACAATTACTACTAATAAAAAAACTACATAATAAAAAGAGAAACACATTATATGAAATGAAGAGCACAATTTGGCCACAATGTCAATAATTTTCTTGTTGAAAAATCAAGCTACAGAGAAAGCACCATGAAAAGATTACCAATAACATAAAAAAACTATTCATCATCTCATTACATTGTACATAAAAAAAACTACTACTACTACATTAATAGGTCACTAAAATACATCAGAGACTACTGAGCTCAATTCAACTAGCTCAAAAACTTGATCCATATCTCAAGATGGACTCTAGTGTTCCAACAATTCTAAAAAGTTCAGAATCTCAAAATCAAAGTGACCAATCACGTCCAGATTCTGCTGCAAGTAGTAGCAAAACTTCTTATGCTGATATAGCATTTGGAAGAAATAGTCCTTGTCCTCCATTATTAAATGAAGAAGGAGGAACAGAAGGAGAAAATGAGTCAACTTTTGTCAGACTTGAAGGTCAATGTCAATCACAATTTTTAAAAGCAACAAGTTCTTCACCACCTAGAGTCACAACGACAACAACAGCAGAATCTTCAAAAGAAAGCAAATTTTATAGACCACCAAAAAGTCAAAGAGCAGAATATAATCAAAGGAAAATGAAAGGTTCACCAAGAAGACAACATTCAGAATCTCCAAGTAGTTTTCAGAAAAATGTACCTTCTTCTTCTTCTTCTGGAAATAATATGTCAATGAGAACTGCTAGTGCTAGTCCACGAAGAAGTCCACAAATACAGCAAATAAGAGAACCAAGTCCTAAAATCTTAGATAATGTCAATCAAAGCTCAGCAGCAGAGCCTTATAAACAATCTATCATGACAGAAGAAAATAATCAAATTGTGCCAAATTTATCTATGGAAAGTATTCCATTACTTGACTCACCTTTACCAACAGAAGAAATCATCCCACAAGAAGATGAACTCAAAATTCTAAATGAAAATTTAGAAGTTGAAGTTCGACATCAAGAAACTCAATGCTCTGAATTTTTTACAGAGCCTGAAGTTATTATAGAAGGTTTTGCTGACGCAATGCAATTTGAACAATTATCACCACCTGCTCAGCTACAACAAGAGAAACAATCAAAAGATACTAATGTTACAACAACGGAAGACACAAATAATAAAAAATCTTATGCTTCAATTGCTGCAGTAGGAATACCAGAACAGAGTTCAGAACTTTATGAAAGCTTTGGTTTTCCTACAACTCCTGAAATAAATTTTGTTGAACCAGAATTACAAATTTTGACTACTACTACTACTACTGAAGATATAAATTTATTAGAACAATCTTCTTCACAACCTACATTCAAGCAGCCAGATATTATATTTCAACATCCAACAATACCTGGCTTAGTTCTTAAAAAGGATTCTCAACAATTAAGTCCAAGTCCTTGTGCAAGACGTCGAAGAAAGAAAGGTGGTCGACATAGAAGTGGCTCAATGAATAGAAGTGATTATGAATCTACAGGTGAAATGGAACCACTTGTCTCAATTGAAGGCAAGGAAAAGTCTCAAGACATATCATCAACAGCAGCTGCAGTACCTTTGCCTCCTGATACACCAGAAAGTATCATGGATTTACCATTACCTTTAGAACCAACAAAAATTGACATCAAACCAAAGAAGGAAGAACTCAAAAGTACTTCTGAGAAAGATCAAACAACTGCTGGTAGCATTTCACCGATTGGATTTTTACCTTTAGTTCTTCCGCCACCACCACCACCAACACGCCAAGATAGTAGTTCTGATGATGGTGAAGACAAACCTAGTCCAGACAGAAGAATGAAAAAGAAAAAGAAGAAAGTTGTTAAAAAAGCTGGAGGAAATGAAGATGAAATTGATAAAGCTTTAAGAGAAATTGATAAAAATACTAAAGCTGCTTTAGAATCTAGTGTCAGCAGTAGTACGGTTGATCAACAACAACAATCTGTTGCATCTCAACAACAAGTTGAACGGAAAAAAGTGAAAGCAAAAAGAAAGTTGGGAAGTCGTGATACTAGTACTAATAATAATCAATCTCCAGAAATTTTTCCTCCAACAGCGGTTGCTGAAGAAAGTAAACCTGAAGAAAAACAATCAAAAACTGAAATGCCATTACAAGAAGCTATAGTTCAAGAAACTAAACCAGTTTTTACAGCATCACTTGATGAATTTCAAGATGCTTGGATGCAAGATGATATTATTCCAATTTTAGATGATGAAGATGATTTGTTAAAACCAAGTGTTGTTGAGTCTGTTGAGCCATTAAAAGAACAAGAGGAATCAAACATTAAAGAAACTACAGAAGAAAATGTTGATGAGAAAGATGAGAATGCACCAACAAAACCAATGAGAAGAAGAGATACAAAAAAGAAAGTCAAGCGTCCTGATTTTGTAATTAAACAGTCTTCAAAAGATGAAGATATGGACACAACAGATCAAAGCAAGCCCGATGAAGCTCAAATAAAGATAAGTGTCCAACAACAGCCTATTTTAACAGAAAATATCACTTCAACAGAAGACAAAAGTAAAGAGCCTTCAAAGCCTAATAGAAAAGGAAGCAAGAAAGGCAAACAGCAATCTCCATCATCAGAAAAGAAAACTGAAGAGACCACCAACAAGACGGACAGTGAGAAGATAGAAATTGAGCAAAAAGAGCTTCCTACTCAAATACCAACAGTAGAAGAAAATAAACCTCTTAGTGAGGAACTACAAAAAAGTGAAAAAATGGAAGTTGACAACGAATCTTCAACAAAACAACAGGATACTAAAGTGCAAGGAAAAGGAAGCAAAAAAGGCAAACAATCTCAACAACAAAAAGAGCAACAAGTCGCTAAATCTCTTTCTGAGAGCGAAGACAAAATGCCAATAGCTGATACTGTCGACACAAAACCACAAGTTGAAAACTTGTCTTCAAAGGTTGATATTAGTAAGACAAAAATTGTTCAAGAAGAAATAATTAGTTTGCCTGAAAATATACCTTCAAAAGACGATGACAATGGTAAAGAGCCTCCTAAGCCAAATAAGAAAGGTGGCAAGAAAGGCAAACAGTCTCAACAACAAAAATCTGAGTCATCAGTTGAAGACAAAGTTGAGATTGAGTCTCCTATCTCAGAGAGCACGAAGCCAGTTCAAGACATCACAAGTTCTGCTAAAGAGGAAACTAAAAGTGATCAAACACCACCAAGTTCTAAATTGAACAGAAAAGATAGTAAAAAGGGCAAAAAGCCAACTGAAAAAGATACTGTTGAAATTAGTCCTGAAACCAAAGACGATTCGTCTCAAATATCTCAACCAATGGATACTCCAACTCCAGAAGTAAAAATTGAAGAAAACGTGCAAATAACTGAAGACAAGAAAAAAGAAGAAAGCAAAACGCCAAATGAAGAAGAAAATAAAGATCAATCTCCAAATTCTAAATCTAAACGGAAAAATAAAAAGGGACAGAAAGATGAAAAAATTGAAACTACTGTTGACACAAAAATAAGTGACAGTAAGGAAATAATATCTCAGTCTCAGCCAATTGAAAGCCCAGTTGCAGAAATTAAAGTAGAAGAAAAAATCGAGATTGATTTTCCTGTTTTGGAGAGCAAAGAGAAAGTAAATAGCACAAGTCCTCCTAATAAAGAAGAAACCAAAGATCAACCTTTAAAACCTAATGTGAGCAGAAAAGATAGCAAGAAGGGCAAAAAGCCAGTCGAAACAAAACAAGAGCCATCTCAAATATCTCATCCACTTGATATTTCAGTTCCAGAAATCAAGTCGACTGATGATAAAGAGAAAGTCGAAAGTCCTAAAGAAGATCAGTCTTCTAACTCAAAATTGAGTCGAAAAGATAGCAAGAAGGGCAAAAAGCCACCTGAAAAAGAAAGTACTGTTGAAAAAGGTGAAACTTGCACTGACACAAAACCAGATTCACAAAGTAAAATAGAGTCACCTGCAGAAGTCAAAATTGAAGACAAAATGCAAATAACAGATGAAAAAGAGAAAGTAGAAAAGCCAGATCAATCTTCAAGTTCTAAATTGAGCCGAAAAGATAGCAAAAAGGGCAAAAAGCCAGTCGAAACAAAACAAGAGCCACCTGAAATATCTCACCCACTTGATATTTCAGTTCCAGAAATCAAGTCGACTGATGATAAAGAGAAAGTAGATAGTCCAAAAGATCAGTCTTCTGGTTCAAAATTGAGTCGAAAAGATAGCAAAAAGGGCAAAAAAGAGTCTCCTGTTGAAAAAATTGTAACAACTTCTGCTAATTTAAAAATAACTGAAAATGAAGATAAAGAACAACAAAAAGTTGAGACGTCTGAAATTAAAATCGACGAAAAACCTCAAACAGATGCTGTCCCTGCACTAGACAAGAAAGAGAAAGTAGACAGTGCAACTTCTAAAGAAGAAGAAAGCAAAGAGCAATCTCCAAGCTCTAAATTGAGCCGAAAAGATAGTAAAAAAGGCAAAAAGTCAACAGAAAAAGAATCTACTCTTGAAAAAGATGAAACTATACTTTCTAGCAAAGAACCAGAATCACAAAGTAAAATTGAGTCACCATCTCCTCAAATATCTCAACAAGAAAAAAACAAATCACAGAAGCAATCAAAGAAAGAAATTCAACAGGCTAATAAGAAACAACTTGAAACAAAACCAGTTACAGAGCATCCACTGATGCTTTTGACAGAAGAAAATAAAAATGAAGAAAAGCCAAAGACGTCTGAAACAAAACAACCTATAATAGTACCACAGATCAAAGAAAGTAGTAGTGAAATTGAAAAGTCAGTTGTTGAGACAGTTCAAGAAATAATCAAAGTAGCACAACAAGACTTGCCTCCAATTATAGAATCTAAACCATTAGAGTCAACTCAACTGAGCGAAGAAAAGAAAAATGTAGAGACTATTAAACCAGTAGCTCCAATACGTAAAGGAAATAATAAAAAACTTCGCAAAGGACATTCACTATCTGAAAGTGATGCAGCTCCAGTCGAGCAGCCAAAACCATTTTCTGCTTCAGCCGAAAATTTAACACCTACTACTGATAGTGAACAAAAGAAAATTGACATTGCTTCTCTTAAACAACAAGATAAACCAATACCTCCAAAAAGAAAGCAAAAAGAAGAGGAAAAACCTATTGTTGAAAAGAAGGAAGAAATAATAGTAGATCAGCCAGTGTCTATTGAAAAACAAGCTAGTGAAATTAGTCCTATAGTTCAACAAGAGCAACCTCAAAAATTGGAAAGAAAACAAAATAACAAAAAAGGTCGTAAAGGTCGAACTACTAGCGAGTCGTCAGAACCTGAGAAGAAAGACGATAATGTCTTCCCACCACCACAGTCATCTGAAAAATTGGACATAATCATAGCTCAAGAGCAAAGTCCAATTATACAACCCGTCCAAGAAAGTTCTACTATTGAAGAGCAAATTCCAATTGAATCTTCTGGTAGTACTCCAAGCTCACAAGATAAAAAGGAACTACCAGCAAGCAAAAAAGAGAAGCAAAATAATAAAAAAGGACTCAAAGGCAGAACTACTAGTGAATCTGAAACTTTTGAAATTCAGAGCAAAGATATACAACAAGTCACAGCAGACTCACCTGAAAAGAAGTGTGAAATATCAACTACTCTAGCTTTAAATGAAAACTTGATGACTGTTGCTTCAAGTTCTAAAAAAGAAGATGATAAGAAAGAATCACCTACTACTAGTTCTAAAGGTGGAAGACGTCGTAATAAAAGTGGTAGTCAAAAGCCTACAGAAGAACCTGAATGTTTAAAACTTACAGAAGAAGAAGACTCAGTGAAAAAAGTTTCAATTGAGCCAATTGAAATTGTAAAACAGGACGAAAGAAAAGTAGAAGAAACTCGACCATCAACAGAAGAACATATCAGTAGATCTCCATCACCAGAAATTTGTTCATTTGATGTTAGGCAGTTGAAAAAAGGAAATAAGAAAGAGAAAGCTCGTAATGCACCAAAAGGAAATGCTAAAAAGCTACCACCTAAAGACTTGCAGCAACGTTCCTCTGCAAGTGAAAGTGAGAGTAAAATAAAAGAAGAGCTTTCACCTACTTTTACAGCACCTGAGCAGAATACTAGCAGCAACACTAATACTCAGAAAGAAGAAGTCAGAACTCAGCAAACTGACATTAAACCACTAGAAGTAGTAGCCACTACCATAAGCTTAAAAACGGATCAATTTGCTGATGCATGGATGGACGATGATATTATTCCCATAGCTGACGATGAAGAGGAACAAACTTTAGTTTCAATTGACCAAACACAAAATACCACCACACAACTTTCTTCTTCTCAAAGTAGCCAAGCTCAACAAGCTCCTCAGTTGTTATCTAGTCCTTCTAGTGATGTGAGTGCTGCTAAGGAAAAAACACAGGAAGAAAGCAAAAAGCCAACATTTGCTCTGTGGTCTGATGAATTTTCTGATGCATGGATGGATGAAGACATCTGTCCCATTATGGAATTTAGTAGCAATGATCAATTTACACAGGAAGCAAATGAAGAAAATACTGTAAAACAAGAGGAGCAAATCAAACAACAAAACTCTTCTAGTAGTATTCCTACTGCAACTACTTCTTCTACAACAAAAGTCGACAGTGAAAGCAGTAAGCCACAAGTTGAGTCTGAGCTAATAGTAAAATCTACTACTATACAGTTGACAGGTGGTGATGATTGGATGAGTTTATTAGATGATGATCAAGTTATGACATTTTCTGATGACGAAGAGCAAGAGAAAATTGTTCAACCATCTTCTACTCAGCCTAACATTGAAGCAGCAAGCAAAAAAGAAGAGACGTCTCCTTTGGGGCAAAGTGACACAACTCCTTTAATATCTACAAAGTCTTCTTCTATTTCTAATCAACAAGTGAAACAAGAAGAAAGTAAAGACAATAAATCCAAAGCAAAGAAAAGCAAAGACGTTTACACTCCTCCACAAGCAAGAAAAGGCAAAGGAGGCAGCAACAAAATTCCCAAAGGAAATGTTGAATCTCAATCGTCTCAAGTATCTTCTTCTTCTGAAAATAAACAAAGTGAGCAAGTTAAACAAGTGGAAATTGAACCTTCTCAGAGTAGTACTAGTGAGCAAAGTAGCAGTGAACCAGAACAATTCACACCATATAAACCTAGAAAAGGAAAATCAAAATCTAAAAGCAACAATGGCTCTAAATTATCTCCACAGAGAAATGTTGAAGAGAAAACTGATACTAGTTCTTCTACTAATAAAGAGAGTCAAATGACAAGTAGTAGTAGCAGCAGTCCTCCAGTAAGCTCTGAGCCATGTATGACTCTCAAAACAGCAGATTTAGAACATATTCTAACAACTGAGATTGACTCAACATTAAATCAAAATGGAACTCCTGAAACTTCATCAGTCACTTTTGCTAATAATGTGACAGTCATTTCTTATCCAAAAGACAACAATACTGAAAACTCTGTTGTAACCGTCACAGCTTTGAAAGAGTCAGAAATACCAACAGCTACAATAGCACCAGATGAAATTCAAACATCGATTATGGAACATATGCAAAAAGAAAAAGGAGATAAAAAGTTGTCGATTAGCAGTGGTAGTAGTCTAATGGAAAAGTTGGATACAAGTGCTACCAGTCGTGCAGAGAAGCCATCAATTTCTTCATCATCCACGCCTATCACTAGCACTCGTGTTGATAATAATGATAGCCATAGTAGCTTTTCATCAATACATATGGAAATTCCTGGATTGATCAATCAAATAGAGTACAATGAAGCTGAATCTAGGTTACATACTTACATTGCTCAACAGCAACAACAACAAAGTCAAGAAAAGAAATCATCGACAACCACGAAAGAAACCACAATGAGCACTAGTAATACTTCTTCACCACCTACACTAAAGGAAATTATTACGAAAAATGCTACTGCAACTTCTCAATGTCAGAGTCAGAAACAGGATGCAACAAGCGTCATAAAGGAAATACCAATTTCTTCTTCTACTAAAAGCACAATTAATGTAATAGACACTACTCAATTACTAACTGCTGAATTACCTACATTTCAAGAAGCAGAGAAACGCTATCAAGAATTTGAGAGTGAAAAAATAACTGAAAATAAGTCTTCTAATTCATCTGTTATTACTACAACTGTAATAACCAGTTGTGTTGTCACTGAAGCTTTAGACAACAAAAATCAAGAACAAGACAATGGCATCACCAAACAAATTGTGGAGAAGGATTTGTTGGAGAGTGTCCAAAGCAATGTTGCGAATGAGACTAAGGAAGAAGAAAGTACCAATTTAGTTGCTGCTGCTAAAGAAGTTGCTCAAAAAGTTCAACAATTAACATCTCAACTTGACTCTCTTCCATCTACTCCTAAAAGTACTAATAATAAAACGCCAAATAAATCAAAATCTCAACAACAACAACAACCTCAAAAGTCTTCCAAGCTTTCAACTACTGAAATTAAAAAAGAACAAATTATAATTATTGACAGTAAAAATGAAATTAATACAGAAGCAATCTTAGCAAGTGAGACAGAAGACTCTCTTTTGCCACAAATGATGATGTATCAAGAAGCTGAATGTAAATGGCAAGAGTCCGAGGAAAGAAAACGTCGTAAGTCTGGTGATGACTCTAAAAAACAAAAGAAAGATAAAAATTCAAGACCACCACCACCTTCTTCAGGCTCTTCTCCACCTGATAACTCAAACAATAAAAAGAAAGATCCTGACCAAGGTGATAATAATGGAAGTGGTGGCTCAGGCTCAAATAAACCTACAACAGAATTATTACATACGGGACTTCCAAGCCTTATGTCTAATTGGTTAGATTGGAGTACATATCTAAGTTCTGATGTACCAACTTTAGAACAACAACAAACTCAGCCAAAATCATCATCATCACCAGTACCAAAAGAAATAATGAATAACTATCTTAGACAAATAAAGGTGAAAAATAATAACATATCAACAAACTCATCACAACAACTTTTATGTTATTGTCTTAACACTTGAAGATATTTTTCTTGTAATAATAATAATTATGTTGTTGCTGCTGTTGATTTTAAACTAATATTTGTGTTATATTTCAATTTGCTTTTCTTACATTAAAAACTATATAAATAGAAAGAGAGAGATAACAAATATATATATTAAAATACTATTGTGTTATTGCCGTGTGACTAACTAAACATTAAAAAAAAGTGTTTTAAATAACCATATCGTGTGCAAACTCATACATTAGTGCATATATACTATATATGTATACCTCTATTAAATATATAAGTAGTAGTATTACATTTAGTGATGCGTAAGCGTGTAGAAGCAATTCATAAACTAACAAAGTCCTTGATGATTCTTCTCTTTTGGTGTCTGCTTGCTTACTACTCCTTTGCTGCTGTATTATATTACATTTTCAGTGCTTCTTGAATATTAGCATTTATAACATTTGCCACTTTGCTTCTACTATATACTACATATGTATATTTATTATATTGGTATGATGGAATTATTTTACATAGCATTCACTCTCAGTTCATTTCCTTCTTACATGCTTTTGCTTCTTCTATACTCTATAAATATGCCTCTATTAGCAATGTTTGTTTTTTTGCATACTTTTATGAATGTATATTGCTAACGTGTCGCAGTTCTGTTTAGATGAATGGACAAAGTCAGAGACGAGTCTGGCTAAAAGTGTAAGAATATATAAAGAATCGATTGAATTCATCAATTTCATTCTTGATATTATATGTACAAAAGTCAACTCTCCAGTCACGATTGTCCATTCATGTAGAGACAACATTTGCAGTTGATACTAAAAGATTTTTGTGTGTGACATCACTTTTTTGTGTTATTGTTGTTTGCCATAAATAAGCATTTAAATTGCATATATAAAAAAATTCTTGGAAGACGTGTGTGCATATTATTGAACTATATAATCCTATTAAGTAGCTCTATATATTGTGTTGTTTTTGTGTGTAAGAGTGAGGATTACACTACTAACATTAAAAAATCTCACATGTGGATCTATTTTTATATGTGTTTGCATATATTGCATATATATAGGACTCAGCAAGAGAGGATGTTGAAATTTTGAGCAAGGCCGTAAATGCTGCTGCCAACACAATTACAACTTTAAATCCGATCCATGTAGAAAATACATTACACAGAACCTATGTAAGTCATGCACAACATTAAAATGGGATATTGCTCATACTTTGCAGCAGCTCTAAACTCAGTTTCAATTATTGCCATCAATTTATTTTTATTTATTATAGGAGCTTTTAGGTAATATAAAAGATTTGGAAGGAGCCGGAAGCTCATTATATGACATCATTTCTGGATTACCACAAGATGAAGAAGTAACTCAACTTGGTGGAAACGTGAAAGAATTGCTAACACATTTAACTCGCCTTAGAACACAAACGGAGAAATTAAATAAGAGCTCCAAGGTGAGAACAGCTACTACTACTTCACTTGGAGAAATGAGATCACAGAAATTAATCACACATTGTAGGTAGTTTGTATATGTAAAACAGAATTTCAGTTCAGTTTAAAGCAAGAAGAAGAATATTGTAAAAAAATAAATCGTTTCTTTTAGTAGAAGTCAAGCAGCATATATTACACAATATAGCAGAGAGTTTTATTAGCATTTAATTTAGTAGGGTATAGATATATATGTATATATTATTGCATAACAGCGACACGATATTGTTAATATTAATTTCTTTAGTGATGATTGATGGACTACACACGACTACCACTATTACTACTATTGACTGACCTATTATCAGTGACCTTGCAAATTATGTGTTTCACACCCTATTATATAATATTATAGCAGCACTCTGAAAAAAATGCTCAATCAGATTTGATTTAAATTAATAATAATGCATACTTATGTTACAATAATATATAATAATAATTCTTATTATATGTATATTCATCATATGATCCCTGACTCAACTTGAAAATCGACTTCAATTCTATGTATAATATACAACAATTGATGTGAAATATATTTTCATGCCCTGCTTAACATCATATATATTAGTATATAAGTTAAGAAAAATAAATAAAATAAATGTGTCATCTACGAAATAAAAATTTTAATTGAAAAACTTGTGCAATGTCACAAAGTTCAGAGTTTCAATTTAATGTGTGATGTCTCTAATAATATAATGTGTGTGACTAAAAAAGACACTAACTTTTATGTTGTAACTTCAACTGTGTTTGTTATTAGACTACATATAGACTGAAAAATTCAATTTAAAAACTGAATTAACTAATAATGGAAAATAACAATGCATATGATAAAATCATTGCATCATCTTATAGCATTATATTTTCAAAGATATATATAAAGAGTAGCCAAAATGAATGTTGTGCTAGTTTATAATAATATACACATGAAATATATTTATCTTCCATAGCTTCTTTCCAAGTGATCTCATTTTGAGTAAATGTAGCTTAGCCAGATTAGGTATTTATGTCTCTATCTCTCTCTACAAAACAACTAATTATATATGTGTGATGCCAAGTTCATTTAGAATCTAATAGTTAATGAGACACTTTGAACTAAATTACCTACAACTAACATTTTGTATTTATATTTTTAATTTCTTTAGAGTCGTTTAGAATCATTTGGAACAGAGGACATTGAGCAAGAAGAAGAGGAACAGACAGCAGAGACATCCAAAGTTTCCAAAGGTAATTTTTTACTTGCTACTTTCTCAGATCCAAAAAGTTGATGTTATTATTAGCTCTTCGTTTTCTACTGTTTTCTACTGTCCTGATTCCGAATTATGTAACCTATATTTTCTGGCTCAAGATGGTGACGAGCGTTAAATGTCACAACCTTGACGAGATGAAAAAGTATTTATGTAGTTTTTCCTTTGCAGAAGCTTTTCACATGATGTTTATTCTGTTCTGTCCACATTGTACAATGTGTAACAGAGAACAGAATAAACAACACTGTGTACATATAGTGCTTCTTTTTTTACATTCTCTCTCTCTCTCTTTATAGACAATGTATACATATACAAGGTGTTGAAAAATTTTCTAGTTTATGTGCACTAAACAGTAAAGTTATGATTAGGCTTTTTTTACTTGTTGCACACATACATATTTGTCAGTGTATACAATTTGTAGTCAGTTGAGATCTTGAATGTCTCTTGTGTACTTGTTCAATAATAGATGCTGGTGCTGTTGTTCTACTAAAGTCAACTTCATCATCACCTATGGAACAAAGTCCATCTCACTCACCACTTTTACAATCAGTTGAAGAAACTACAATGGTAATACCAACAAAAGATCAAATCATGTCTGATGTCTCAGGCTCACCAACAAAAGTACAAAGAACAATGGTTTTCAGTCAAAAGAAAGAAGTATCCACCGTCCAATCTTTCTCTCAAATTTCTGAAGATGATCCACAAGGAAAAATGTATGTGTCTGCAACACAATTTGAAGGTGGACAGGAAACACGATTTTCTCATGATGGCTCTCAAAGTAGTAAACCACAAATATCTACTTCAGAATATTTTAAAACACAAAGTATGGAAGGTCCATCATCATCTTCTACTACTACAAAAATGGAACCTAAAATGGTTGATGAACCATTACATCTTGATTTACCTGAAAACGTTCCACAAGACACAGTCACATTAATACATTCTCCTACTCAAAAAACTAATGTTCCTGATGGCTCTTCTGATGTTACTTTAAGAGTGAGACAAGTAACTAAACAAGTTACTAGAAGAGTTATACGAAAACGAAGAAGAATTGTAAGAAAGATTGCCATTGTTAATGGTGTGGAACAAATGACTGAAGAAATCATTGAAGAGCCTGACGAAATTGATGAACATACACAACAAATGTCAAGTGGACCAGTAGTTGACTATACAGCACCTGAAATTGAAATTAAAGAAATTGCTCATGAAAGTCCTCTTCAACCACATCAAGAAGATGAAACGACTATTAGTAGTAGTAGTGGAGCTCAAAGATTATTATTAAGTAAAGGTGAGTCTTCTGAGGATATTCAAGATCCCAATCTCATAACGACAACTGACGAAACCGATGTTATGCCGCCAAGTAGTGATGTGGACTATTTTGATGAAAATGAGTCATCAGAAATGACTTTATCTTCTTCTGCCATTAGTCAAATTTCTGGTGACTCTAAGCCAACAACAGGTATTATTACCAAAGTATTAAGTTTAAGTGTAAATGATCATGATGATACTAGACGTCAAAGTGACTCTGGTGTAGGAAATAGTTTGTCATCATACTCAGATAATAATAATGATATTAAAGAGTTTGTTATGGTAGTGAAAGAAATTACATTTCAAAAATTACGTAGAATTTATCCTACTAATAATATTCCAGGAGGAAAAACTTCTACTTCTATTAGTGCTGACATTGGTGATGAAGATTATTATGAACAAAACAAAGTGAAAGTGTCAGACAGTAGTAATCAGCCTTTAGCAGTTACTGGAAAACTTGAATTACAAGTTGTTACTCCGGCACATATACAGCAAGCAAAATTGGAAAGTGAAAGTAGTAGTGAAATTCCTCAAAGTACTGAGGATGTAATTGAAGCATCACTTTCTATACAATTTCCTAAAACTGCAAAAGAAAAAGGTAAGGCAGAGCTTGAGAATATTTTAGGAGATAGTAGTAGCAGTAAAGAATCATCTCCTGAGACCGTTGTCAGCGTTGTTACTTCTGAAGAAAAGTCTAAATTAGCTACTTTGACGGAGAGTGAAAAGTTAGGCGACGAGAGATTGACTAAAAAAGATGATAATAAGCAACAAATTTCGAAGGATAGCATTAAAGAAGAAGTCATACGTCGAGAATCCTTAGAAGTAATTCGTGCTGAAGGTAATTTACTAATCAAAGTGTGACTTGTAATTAAGTAATGATTACAAAAGAACACGACTCGTTGCATAAAAAATGTCAAAGTCTATAAACTGTAGATTCAGATCAGTAGCATAGTGGGGAAGTATATTGATAAAAAAATTACGTGACTTATTAGAATATAAGCTCAGCAATTACATTGACATACAATTTGAAATTGTTTAAAAATTTGTAAGTTAGGTAAGATACTTAAACTCGTGCATATTAATTTAATTTTTAGGTGATGTGGCTCAACGTTCTACTTATGAAAATATACAAGAAAAAGTTGATGAATCTGTTAAGAAATTATCCAAGGATCAAGAAGTTAGCCAATTAAAAACTGAAGAAAAAGAGTCGACAGCAACATTGAGAGAGTTAGATCAACCTGCAACTTCAATTAGTCATGAAGAACCAGAATTCAACATCATAGAATCTGAAGACATAAAAGTTGTCACACAAGAAGATATAATGCCTACAACAAGTCATAAAGATGTACTAGTCTCTGTGGAAGAGGGAGAAATTCATAAAGAAAGTAGGCAATCTGAAGAGAAAATCTCAACACAAGATTTTGAGAAACAAGAGATTAGAAAACGTGAAGAACGAGACAATCAGAACTTAGATGATCTACAAATGATAGAGAGTCAAGCCGAGAACAAATCGTCACCCGATTTAGATAAAATGTTAGAAATACAAAAACCTAAAGAATCAGTCCAATTTCAAACGGTGGAAAGTATTGAAGATGTCAATTTACAACCTGCAGAAATGTTACAACAAAATATTGAAATTCAACAGCATGAAGCTACTATGTCTAATCAAGAAAGTGATGAACAGAAAAAGCCTTCTAGCTTGTTTACTAATGATGAATCAACTATTGCGCAATTAACTAGCAATGTAGAAAGTCAAGATCAAGAGAAGATTGCAAAAGAGTCAGAAATAACTCAATTACCAAGTGATATTTCACAATCTATTACAACCAGTCAACAGTCCGAGACATTAGAAACCCTTATTAAAGATGACATATTGGAACGCTCGGAAGAAAGTATTGAGATTCAACATCCTGAAAGTACAACTCCAAGCCAAGAACTGGATGAGCCTAGCACTTCCATTAAAATTGATGAAAAGAAATCTGCTACTGAACAACTTTCTCCTGACGTCACTAAAGACATTACACCTATTTCTTTAAATCTTGATACAAAACCAAGCACACAACCATCACTTTTTGAAATTCAAATTAGTGAAGATGACCAATTACAATTAGAGTCAAAAGTACTACAACCTAAAGAATCTATCCAATTACCAACAAAAGATACTTTACAACAGAGTACATTGGCTGAGCAGCCACAATTTGAGGCATTAAAAACTCAAATTAGTACAGAGGAAGAATTACAACTTCCTAAAGAAATTATACAAGCAACTATTGACACAAAACAACAAGACAATATAGTTTCTAGTCAAGAAATTGAAGAACAAAAACGTTTTTTGGCTAGCAAAAGCGAAATTGAAATTCAATCTGCTGATGATAACAAAGTGGAAACTCTGGTTAGTAAAGAGAGCAAATTAGAGCCTAGTGTAGATATAACACAGCAAAATATTGTTACTAGACAAATGTTGGATGAAGAAAAGCCAAGTGCTTTCAGCAAAATTGAAGCTGATGACGAAAAGAAAGTAAATATCTCAACGCAAGATGTTGAGGATATTGAGACAATTTTAAAGCTTCGTGAAAGCATTTCTAAATCTGAAAAATTAAGCACAACAATCGAGCAGCCTCCACTTGGCGAATCTCAAAGTACAGAAAGAAAAGAATCAATGCAAAGTATTACTGACATTCTCCAACCTGAAGAAACGGCAACTATTCAATTAGACACTATCACATCGGAGCAGCTACAATTTACTAGTCAAGAAGAAAATGTTCAAAGTGAAGCTAGTAAGCAGATACAATTAGAATATGAGAATATTGAAATTAAATATACCCAACCTTCTTCTGCTCAAGTGGAACAAATCCCACACCAAAAGGAAACTCCAAAGCTTAGTAAAGCAGCAGAAAAGAGAAGGAAGAAGAAAAAGAATGCACAATCTTCGATTGAAAAAGTTGAAAGTCAAGAAAAACCTAGTACATCTGATGAGACAAAATTACCTGAAACTTCAGAAATTAAGACCGAACAACAGGATATTTTAATTGAAAGTCAGCAAGCGCTTCAACAACTACCTTTAGATATCCACAGTCAGTTAGAAGAAGATATTCAAAAACCACTTTACGACCCTGAAATGTCGTCAGAACTTGTAGAAGAAAGCAAACAACAACCGATTTTAGAGCCAAGAAAACAATCACTTGAGCATACGCACTCTCAAGATGTAATAGACCGTCCTAGTGAAATTACACTTACAACACAAGAACGAAGAGAAAGCATTGAAGAAGTTAAACAAATGTTAGAAGATGAACCAAGTAAGAGTGATTTAAGAGTTACAAGTCAAGAATTCATTGATGCTCTAACAACTGAGGCTGAAAACTTTGCTTCAGAAAGAGGTCATGAATTACTACATCGTTATTCATATGATGAAGATGTTCAATTTACAATTGAATCCTCTGAGCAAGAACAAATTCCTTTTGAAATTCAACAGCCTAGAGAAAGCCTCGAGTTACAACAACAGGAAATACCAGATATTCAAAGCACAGAAAATGTAGAAGAGAAAGTTTTAAAGGCAAAACCAATGTTACAGGAGAAAGTTAGCATTGAAAAACAACCGCCTCAAATTGAAGTGCAATCAACTTTGTTTCAAAAATCAAGTGCAAGCGAAACTGTTCCAATCAAATCATTCGAACCAGAAGAACCAAAGACTCAGGTCGAAACTCTTCAACATGAAGTACCAACTTTAGAAGAAAGCATTAGTAAAGAATTTGCACTTCAAAGCCAGAACGATATCACAGAGGAGAAAGTTGACCTTCAACCCTCTCAAATTGAAGCAAAATTACCTGCATTCCAAAGTGACATTGCAGAGGGACAAATACAAACTGATCAACCCTCAATTAGTAAAGAACTTCATACAATTCAACAGCCTCAACTTGCACTACAACATGACAAAGTTCTTCAGTCTGAAGGCCAAGAAGAAAATATCACAGAGGAGAAAGTTTTAAAGGCAAAAACTGTGACAGAGGAAAAAGAAACGTTTGAAAGTCAACCTTCGCAACAGATTGAAGAACAATTACCATCATTTCAAGCATCTATTCAAAGTGACATTTCTGAAGAACAAAAACGAAAAGATCTAACATTAAAAAGTTCAGAACTGCATACAATTCAACAATCCGAAGTTACATTACAACATGGCGAAGTTCTTTACTCTGAAGGCCAAAAAGAAAACATCACAAAGGAAAAAGGTTTAGAGGCAAAAACAGTGACAGAGGAGAAAGAAAAGTTTGAAAGTCAACACTTGCAACAAACTGAAACGCAATTACCATCATTTGAAACATCTACTCAAGGTGATATTTCTGAGGAACAAAAACAAACTGATCAAGCATTAACAAGTTCAGAACTTCATACAATTCAACAACCTCAAGCTACTTTGCAACATGACGAAGTTCTTCAATCTGAAGACCAAAAAGAAAATGTTACAGAGGAGAAAGAAAAGTTTGAAAGTCAAACCTTGCAACAGATTGAAGAAGAATTACCATCATTTCAAATATCTATTCAAGGTGACATTTCTCAAACTAGTGAAAGCCTTTTAGTTCAACAGCCTGAAAGCAAAAAGAATGTCTCAGAGAAGAAAGTTAATTTGCCTTCATTCCAAACATCTATTGAAAGTGACGTTCCTCTTAAAACTGAAGACTCATCATCACAACAAAAGAAAAAGAAAAGCAAAAAAGATAAAAAGAAACAAAAAGAAGAGGAAATCAAAGATCAACCTGCCATTAGTACTCAGCAACCATTACAAAAAGTATCTGAGCCACAAGATATTCCAAGTATGCAAGTAGAACAACCAGCTAATGTAGAAGATATTTCCAACTTGGAAATACAACCAACACCAACTGTTGTATCTATAAGAGCAAGTGATGATGAGCCACAAGTGACTGTCACCGTTCCACCAATTGATCAGGAACAGCAACAAATGATAGAATCCGAGCCATTATTACAAACAACAACAACGACTCATGAAGATGATAAAGTAATACAACCAATAGCTGTCATTGTAGAACAACAACCTTCTTCTTCTTCTAGTGGAGAATGTCAAATTCAATATCTTACAAAAATCTCAAGTCCATCTCAACCACCAGTAGTTAACATAGAATCACTTTCAACATCATCAACTCAACAACAGCCTATAATTTTAACTTCTCAGCAACAACAACCACAAGAAGAAAATGTCTCAATAACATTGGGCTCAACAGAATCCGTCCTTTTAACATCAAGTGAAGTTGAAATTGAGTCACCTCAACATTTATCTGTGCTTGATGACACGAGTAATATTACAGTTGTACCAGTAGAACATACTTCAGAACCATCAATTTTAATCACTCCAGATGAGGGAAAAACACATAAGATTGGTAAAGCTAAAAGAAAAGTTAGTTTTAAAGAAGAACCAATAACATATGAACAAGTTCAAATTGTTGATACAAGCCATTTAGTACAAAGTGAAGTCACTGCAGAGAAATTGAAAAGAATTGGAAGCAAAATGAAACGTAAATCTAAAAAGTCAGCTAAAACTAAAGATTCTTCTATAGCTTTTACACCACCTCCTTTGCCTATGCCACAAATTAGCAATGAAAACTTGG
The DNA here is from genome assembly GCA_009869805.1 of Oncopodura yosiiana. NCBI lineage: Eukaryota > Metazoa > Arthropoda > Collembola > Entomobryomorpha > Oncopoduridae > Oncopodura > Oncopodura yosiiana. The sequence goes on from VCNE01013516.1 coordinate 58,098, forward strand.
GACAAATGGTAAAAGGTATTGTTGAAAGAGTTGAGAAACTAAGAAATGATGTAGAAAGTCAAAAAGATCCAGAAGAAAAAACTGTTGTAATTAATGAATTTACTGAAATTATTGAAACTATTACTCAAACTTTAGAAACTATACAATATCAAGTTGTTAAAGTAAATGAGTCTCGTATTCCAATGCAAGAGAAGAAATCTCAAACTCAAGATATGAAACAGCATTTACCACCATTAAAACAAAGTATAAATAATTTAGCAGAAATTAACAACAAATCATCATTAGATGAAAATCAAAAGCTAGGAGAAGTTCTTGAACTAACAAAATCTCAAGCAGAGTCTATTGTTCATTTGATTGACAATCGATTAGCAACTTGTGATAAATATGAAAGTGATATTGATGTATTGATTGCAGAAACTCAAAGCATTTCAAAAGAGCTTGAAAATATTAAAAAAGAAATCCAGTCCAATTCTTCAAATGACTCAGTAATAATGTCTCCTCATGAACAACTTCGTAAATTAGATCAATTAGAATATCGTTATGCGGATGCAAAACAAAATACAGAAAATGTTCATTCTATTAATAACAAACTTATAAACAACAGCAATAGTAATGATTTGATAGAGCCAATTGGTACAATTCAGAAACAATTAATTGAAACTGATAATATTATTTCAAGAGAAAAAGAACGACTAGAACAAATTGTTTCATTTTCTGAAGAGTATGAAGAGACATTACAAGAATTCTCTCAAGTTATTGATGTAGCTGAAAATTTAGTAGAAGAGAAATTGAGTGTTAGAAATTTACATCATTTACAAGATGAGCTCATTAAGCATCGACACTTTTTTGGAAATCTAAAGCGTTGCCAACAAGCTTTAGAAAAACTAGAATGTGACCTGGATGCTTCAACAAGAGAAATGCATAAGCCACTTCATCAATCATTATATGAGCATGGATGGTAAGTATAATTAGTGTTAGACTCTATTTTACATTTAGATAAAAAAAACTAAAATACTGTTTTCTTTAACAGCTCTATTTTGGAAAGAGCATCAAAACGTCGACAACAAATGGCAATTGCTTCTTCTAGATGGTATGCTAAATTCTTTTATTTAATTACAACTTTATAACTTTACACGATTCACTTTTATTATACGATGGGATTATACAATTTTTTAATTATTTTAGGTCAAGATTAGAACAAGGCTTAGAACAAGAAGCCAATTGGCTAAATCAAGTCGCAAAGAAAATTCCTGGACTAGATTCTGTAGCTTCAAATGAATGTGAAAAATATTGTTCAATCTATCAATCATTATATTCTGATATTATTGTACATCAAGCAAGACTCATGCAATTAAGAACAGTTAGTGAAAGTCTGTTAGATATAGTAGCCTGTCCAGAATTAGAAGGTCGCTCAGATTCATTAATTGAAAATTTACTTATGACTAGTAATCAAATTACAACAGCTCTACAAAGTCTTATAGGTTTTCGTGACTCTTATTCAAATTACGAACGATTAAATCAAAGATTAAAGGCTTGGTTACAAAAAGCTGAAGGAAAAATGGATGCTATTGCTTTACAAAATTTAAGTCATCCGTATGATTTTTGGGAGTTGAAAGCACAATTAGAAAGTCAACAACCATTAAGAAATGAAGCAGCTTTACTTTTAGATCAAGCACTTAGAGTTTTACATGTAACTGATGAACCAATAATTAGAGATAATTTTGCAAATTTTGATGATCGATGGTCTGCACTTTGTACAGCAGTAGCATTAACAGAAACAGCTACATATCAAGGAGGAGAAGAAATTGTTACAGTTTCTATTGCTTCAAGACTTGAAACTATGGATAAAGAATTATGGGAAATGACTAGCTCATTAGAAAATATGAAAATCTCTGTAGAATCAGAAGATGATTTATTTAGTTATCTTGAAAAATTACAAATAATGAAAGCTAAAATACTTAATAAGAAACATCAATTAAATACTATGCTAGCTAAAGAGAGTTCATTGGTAGAGCCTCAAGATGCAGAAAAAATTGGGTGTCTTTTAACAGCCTTATCACAATTGGATGTTAAGGTTTCAGATGAATTGGAAGTTGCTCATGTTATTAGAGAAAAATTTGCTACATTTAATCGTATGTCACTGAAAACTAAGAGACTGCAAGATACGCTGAGAGCTCGTGTTGATCAATGGGCATCATTTTTTGAATTGTCACAAGATATTTTACGACAAGCGCTACAAAATTGCCAGACTCTTGATGAAGATATTAGTAACAATCATGTGGATTTAGAAAAAATGAGAGGTGTACTATGCAGTTTTCCATCAACTTCTCATTTGGCACTTAATACTAGTAAATTGGAACACGAATTACATGAAATGGAAGCTACTGTACATACACTTACAGCTAGAGTTCAGGTAAGACATATTATGTGTGTCATCTTGTCTTGC
>VCNE01013530.1:0-27901 GCA_009869805.1 Oncopodura yosiiana
AAGATACAGTCCTTGGTAAAAGTCATTTTGCTTCACATTCATACTTCTGCTGTACACTGTATAAAATAGAAAATAGTAGTTAGGTGCCCACATACATTCACACAAGAAGATTGTACAACTCTGACTAATACTATTTCTTAGTGTGTAAAACTTGGACCACAAAATAAAAGTAGGCTACAGAAGAGTCAGAAAATGAAAGCCAACCGAGGAAAACGCCATTATATATAACACAAAACCAAGTAAACTTTCTCTCTTTTCTCAACTAAAAAGTTAAAGCACTAGTTACAAGAGACAAACCACAAAAAGTAAAGTTGGAATTTCTCTTGTTGTTACTTATATAAGGTTGTTGCACAGAATCTAAAACTATGTTCAGACCTCATATTGTACACAATAACTAAGCATAACCTAAAAGTATATAAACTCTTATAGAGAATTGTGCAACTTGTTGTATTGTATATATCTATATGTATAAGTTCTTTGCTCTGCTTGTGCTCAAAGAGAATTGAAAATTTCTTTGAAGAAGCATGTAATGAATTTTTGTTTCACGTGTATCATCAGTAGAGTACATAGAGTTCATTTCTCTCGCTCTTTGTAGCACCAGCGTAACATCTTTAGTTTTACGCAGTGAACAGAGTTCATACGATAAAAGTAATCCTATTAAAAAATATTAAGCTAACACCATATGTTCACTCTTGTTCAATTAGTTACTTTTAAACTTTTTTGACTAAAGGTACCAAAGTGGTTTTTAACTTTATTTTATTCTACCTACTGGAGAGAATTTTCTATAAGCAGTAGTGTATTCCTTGCATAATAATAATTTGCTACCCCACGCAGATTTCATTCAAAAGTTTTGCATTATATACATATATATATTGTTACCTTTTGCTCTCTCATTTGAAATTTCTTCGTGCTTGTTATTCATTGTGAATGAAATGTTGACAGGTACTTAATCATAAACCTATCTTGCTTTTGAGATTTGAATGTTGAAATAACTTGCGTAACCCGATTCATCTAGTATACCTGTGTGCTACCTGAGAGATAGATGTACTTACTACATAGGTACAAATATCATGATATTATTCACTTCACTGCTAAAAAGAGAAAGTAATGACATTTGAATATCGTTGTGTGATCTACTTATATAACTATATACAAAACATGATAAAGTATATACATAGTAAAGTGAGTAATGAGAAGTTTCGCCTTGCTCACTAGCTTGTGATAAAATTGTTGGTAACAAGAGAGGAGAAAGTTAGAGATGATGATATATATTGTGCATAACATAAAGTAGTAGCAGTAGTAGATGAATCTAACTATGTAGTTTACTACAAAGAAGAGAGCCGTGGGCAGATTATTCTCAATTCAATTCTCTCCTCTGTTTCTCTCTATACTTCTTTACAGCTCTTTCGTTCTAAGCTATAGATTCTCAAAGAGATTACAATGAATAATGCAAAATTTGTTGAAGGATTTGTTTTCAAAATTTTCTCTCTCACTTTTTTCACTTTCTCTTTCTCAAGTTTATAACAATTTCTTCCTTTCTCTCCTCTTACCGCATTGCGATACTATATATAAGAATACAATACAAATTTTTTGTATTACTTTACTACTACTTTCTGTTTCCCTTCTTTCTTTCTCTATTTTCTATGATTATATAACAAAAGTAAAAAAGTGTACTACTATGTAGTGTTATGTGCGTTAAACATTTTCAATGCAATGTTCTAGCTAGCTATATATATATATTGGAGCACAATAAACTATTACGTATATATATATATATATATAAGAACAGTTATTTCCTTTTTGCAAAACGTCTTAGCAAATGATGACAGATTCGCAGCAACTAGGGAGACATATTATAGCAAAGAAAGAAAGAAGAACCAAAGAATTCCAAATGAATATAGTAGTAGTATGTAGGATATATAATATACTTATTCTACTATGTCTGTTGTACATACATATAGTTATAGTCTCTCAAATGGAAGTTTTGAATTGTACAATAGAATCCTTTTTTCTATTCTTAATGGACATATATAGAGAATCACAACACATAGTATAAGAATAAAGTCAGTCACATCTTCTTTTTTCTTCTATAATACACGTCGTAATACAACTCACGTAGCAAACGCTTCCTCTTCCGTTCTACTGACAAGAACTTGTCTTCATTCGCTAATGGCCTCTATTGCATCGTACTTTTTTCTTTCAATTTGCTTTACTGCTGCAGTCCAATGTACTACTAAAATCCTATATTCGTCTTTCAAATAACTTTGCAAATATATGTACATATTCATCTATACTCTATTGGTTGTGAGTATAATAGAGCTGTAAAGAGTAAATTGCGACTAAATAGGCTATATAAGCTTTCAAGAGAAAGTCAGTGCAAGAAAATGAATTGGTTTATGTTTGCAAATCCCTTCACTTCACAGCATGTGATAAATTATAACTTGTTTCTAGAGAACTCTTCTCTTCTTAGCCTTATAGTCAAAAAACGGATATTTGATTATCTCTTTGTACCTTTAAAAACTCGTAACACTATATATCTCAAAGTTTTTTTAGTGTATACATTGATGGGATCATATCATTTTGCTAATACTCGGATAGGTTACTCTCTACTTTCTATTATATACGTGTTTTATATGCATTGATGAAAACTTTCTTTTTAAAAAAAACTTTCTCTCTCTTTCTCTCTGACATCCTCCTCACTTTTTTTCTCTCTCTCTCTCTCTCTCTCTTGTGTCTTCTCTCTATCTATTCACTATACTCTAGAAGAAAAAAAAGTTGGTGATGAAATTAGGATTTTAGATTATACAGTACAGTACTACACATACACATTCTCTGCTGACTATAGAAATTCATATGTGTGTTGTTGTTGTGGGTCTATATAGATCGTTTGTATACAAACGAGATGCCCTTTAGGGCAAAAGGGATTTTGATGATGATGTATACACTTTCAACTTTTCTCCATAAACTACCTCTACATACTCTATATATATATGCGCATAAGCAAGGATTATATATTAGCTATATAGCTTTTCCTTCCATTTGGCCGTCGGATTATAGGCAAATACCTTTCTAATACTATCTTATGTATAGATATTTAAACTATACTAACTAAACTCTTCTCTCAAAACGACAAACAAAATGTATATGAATACCAAACTAATATTGCATCTACTGTGACATGAAACATGACTATGACCTAGAGAAAGAGTTCCATAGTGTAGAATATTACAAGTTGATTGCATATATTGCATTCCTTTCTCCCCTCCTCTCTCTCTCTTGCTGTGTTTTAATTTGCATGCCATGACATTTATTTATAGACTATTCTTATAAGAACTTTCAAATGATACTTTGTACACGACAATATACCATTAACCACACAGCACATATGATATGTTTTGCAGATACCACAACAAATAGATGGATGGCATGCCTTTGCTTACGACATGAAAAAAATTGTTAGTTGTCGTAGTTAAAAGACAGTGATAAAAATTCTCAACTTCCGGCGATATATATTCAATCTTCAAGTGCATATATGTATTTGGCATCGTTAGCCAATACCTTTCATACTACGATAATAATGAAGAGAGAAAAAAGAAATGTTGAACAATGATGCATGTTTCTAATGGATGACACTGACACAAGGCTAATCGTCTTTCAACTTTGCTCAGCATTTGAGATTTCATTATGTAGTGGCTTAACTTTTAGAATAACATAACCTTAGAAATATTGCTTATGTAAGGATGAAAGATGAAAAACGCGTGTGCTGCTCATAATAGGGAGATGGCACACATATATTATAATGACAATTCTAAAACTCTATATATGAGAAAGGAGCATAGCAATTTGTGCTGAATATATAGAAAAGATGATCTTGAATTTGTGGTTTCCAACTGTTTATTATCTGTTACCGACATTTCTCATCATTTCTCTCGCCTACACTCAACATCAGGCAGCACTTTAACTATTATAAACATTCACTACTTTATATATATATCCTCCATATAAAGTTTTGCAAAGATAACTTATATCTTCCTTTTCCTGATATGTATACTTTGCAAGTTTTTAGTTTTCTCCTTTACTATCTCTATATACTCTATACACAATCCTCATCTAATCTACATTACTTTACAATCTGCTGAAGCCTTGTTATCCTTTCCTTTATAGATGAATAAACTATGTAAGTATATATATATATATATAATACTCTTTCTATAGTTGCTCAGCTGCTTTTTCATTATTCATCTCTCGATGAAAACCGGGCCAAAGAGATGACACATAAAACTTGGTTACCTACATATTAAGTATGGTACCCACACCAATGCATCACAAACACTATCTGCTCTGTCACTTCACTCCACAGTGTTACAGAAGCTATAGAACACAAAAACATATCTCTAATACTACAGACTGAAACTGATCTGGTGTTTTAATTAAAATGTTAGACTTCTAACTTTGTTGTATCCATACTCTAGTAGCAGACTATATATATATATGAATAGAGTTAGTTGCAAGGACTTTTATGTTGTCCTTCAAAACATGAAAGTTTGTTTTGTGAAAAGAAATTGAATTTATCAATTTATGCATACATTTATGCTACTTACTGTATAATACATTTTGTGATGACGACGACAACGACGACTGGGGAGAATTAAAATGCCTTTTTTTAGAACATTTGTCTCTCTATTCGCTTGGACTAACATCGTAAATTGAAAAAACATGTATATAATGTCTAGTCGATGACACTTGCTATATGTAGCATTTAAGTTTATGAGTCGTTTAAAATACTATTGCAAATGCCTACATATACATACATTATATGAGATACATTTTATTTGAATGTCTCGTCTCTCATATACATTTTTTGCAAAGAAAATATAAGGGTTCCCTTTGATCTTTTAAACTGAGTGAATGTTATGGTATATGAAAAAGAGTCGTGGGAGAAAAAAAGGAAACTGTAATTGAAACGGAAAACTTGGTGCAAGAAATAAAATATGCATGAATAGCTAAAATAGCTTTGATCATGAATCTTTTTTTCCGACTCATTTTTGTATGCTAAGTGCCATCAGTTAGTTCTGGTTCGTAAAAGTAGAATTATTTAGTTGAGAGAGTGTCTCATAGACATTATAGTTCTATTAACATACGAAAGTACATTAACATTAGTCTCTCTCTTTTCTCTTTCCCTCTAAGACAAACAAGAATAATGAGTCAAAATTTCTCACACAATTCCATTTCATTAACCTTGCTACTAGCGATACATTCTACTTCTGGAGAATTAAGTCTTGTTGAAAATCTGACTTTGTAATACCTTAAACTAAAAAACTATATCACTATATACTTATGAATGTGTATAATGGTATGGTAGCATTATCTTATTTCAGCAGTTTGAAGAAATCTCTTTTCAACAAGAGGAAAGATTTGCACTCTCAAATTATTATTCTTCCTTATAGTCAAAGCGCACACATGCAACACTTGAAATAATGAAACCCTCTCTCTTCTTCGTCCCATATAATAATAATCCTTCAAAAGTTGGCACACACAAATTTTGACTATCTTTCTTCCTGAACTAACAACTTATATGTCATCTCTGCAATTCTACGTACTAACTAATTCTCCTATTCCTACTCTTCTTCTCATGATCTAATATTATAACTCTACAACTTTATAGATATCATACGGCCCAACAAATCGTCTTCTAACTATCTTCTTCTTCTTCTTATTCTACTTACTAACACTACTATAAAACCCACATGCATGAACTCTCATCTTCCAAGATTTCTCTACAACATCTTTCTTAGGGAGTCTCTCTTCAGAGAGAGTCAGAGAGCAAAAGAGAGAGAGAGGTTTGATAATGAGAAACTTCTTATTATTATCTTTCATGCGGTTAACTTATTCTCTCTTTCTCTCTTATAGTATATAACTTTTATGTACATTCCTATGCATCTTCTTCTTTTTCCTATTAGTTTTATAAGAAGGAGGAACAATGTATTATTAGTATGGCAAAGTACGTATGTATATATAGTAACTTATGTACATAGTAAATGTTGAAATATATGTCCTCTTCACCCGAAAGGGTTTTTTGTATATTTACTTTTTTTTTCTTTTCCCATGAACTCTTCATAGTTCTCGTCGTTATTATAGTTTTCAGTGAGTATGTGTGTGCACTAGAGCAAAGATCGAGTCGCATTTTCAATGTGAAATTACTTACAACTATACACAGAACAACATTCTTATATACTTTTGACATTTTTTGTACTTTCTATTAAATTCAACCTCAACTCTCAACATTATTATAGATTTTCCTTTCCTTTTCTCTCTATTTCTCTTTCATGTATATATAATACTAAAAGTGCATTGGTATATAAACTGACAATGATATTCTCCTTTTGTATTTAGTTTCGTAGATTGTAAGTAAATGCATCGTTTGCATTGTAATGATTGTAAGTGTAGCTGCCAAAAGTCAAGAGTACAAGTTATAGTTCTTGTGCCAACTAATAAGAGCTTTATAGCCACAAAATACAATAAGAGTAGGAATAGTTATATACTACTTATAGAGTTTTAGGTAGATAGGATTATAATAAAATAGATCCTAGAGAGAAAATACATAAACGACAAAGTATTACACAAAGGAACAGCGAACAATAATGTCTCGACTCATTCGCCAAATTCTGCTTAGAGTTGATCTCCTTTAATTTTGCCATTCCATTGTAATTGCACTCTCATGTGTTCTTCATCTCTCTTGTATATATTGGTGGAAACTAGTTCATGTGTACTTTTATTCTCTCTCTCAAAATCAGTTTAGCCTTAGAGGAGTTTCATATAAAACCCTTTTATGCTTTTAAGCACAGGAAAAGTCGACACATACAAATCTCGTAAATCTTGTGCCGTTTCGTTGTTGTTACAAACACTATAGTAAGTCTTCCAGGTTGTATGTGAAAATGTAATGTGTCTCTCTAGACTTTTAGCTTCTGATGTTTTAGCATTAAAAAGGCACGTAGCATATGTTATCTTGCAAGGAGAAACTTTGTCTTCCAGTGAAATTCAACAGAAGACAATATAAACAACTGTAGCGCGACACAGATACTAGTAGAAAGAAATAGACAAGGTGACAGATAGTGTATAAATAATAGTGTGTATCTTCTTGTCGTATTTTTCTAAACTAAGATTGACAGCCCTAAAGCTTCTTGTCATGAGGCAACTAGTAAAGTAATTAGTGATAGTTTACTCCTTTCACATCAAAAGCTAACAGATAGTAGAAAATTTTTCATCTTTTCTCAAGTTGTTTTCTTTGCACGTGTATAGTGAGTGACACATTTCTATAACTGTCACCATGAACTGCTATAGAGTAAAAGTATCAACATCATCAACATATGTAGAAAAAAGAAGATGGAGAAAAACGAATTATCTATCTAGTGAGTCTAAATTTGGACTTTGAACTCGGGTTGGTGACAGCAAACGAAGCAAGTGACACTTTCAAGGACAGACGAGCAATAAATAAGAAAGATATTTGACACTTTGCATATTCAGATGCAGTAATGCATAGCAATCGCTTTTGGTGGTGGCAGCTAATATTTATGTGACCGTGTGCTTTTCTCATGATATGCATTTCCACTATCAGAGCGTAAAGAGTAAAAGCTTCTTCATCCTTTTGCACGAATTAAATGAACTACAATCGTAAACCTCTCTCTATGCCACAAAAGTTGTATGCAAATGTATATAATACTCTTAACATATACTGGCATGTTCCATAGCATAACACACCTACAAGTTTTAATTACACACACGTCGACAACTCTTCTAGTACTAAACTAAACTAAACTACTACTACTTGAAAACTTTTGAGAATTAAGTATGTTAGCGAGTTGGTTGTAGAGAACAGAGTTTATAGTGGTAATGGAAAAGTAAAGTAGTTCTAAGAAGTGGCCGTCGATAATTTAATTCAGTTCAGAAGCACTAGTATATACTACAAAGTCTACTCCTCTTTATAAAGCTAAGGTGACATCAAAATGTAACACTTTTTACAGTAAGTAGTAGTAGTAAACGAAGCTAAACTAAGGGTCTATATTTTACTTTCACACCTACACAATAATGAAATAGAAACACATTTTCTGCTGTTTTTATCTACAATTTTATACTTTTCCTTATTGTTGTGTCATGCCATGAATATATATTTAGCTTATACTCTTCTACTACTACTACTACTAGAAGTCTTTTAGATGAAAAACGAGACTGTATATGTAGGTCTCTCTTCTCTGACTGTCGGATAAACAAATGAAGCTTCTGCAACTGAGTTGATCCCGACTGAGTATTAAACCAGAAGAGAAGAGAGAGAGAAAGATACATATACATCATAATATATATATATATAACCTAACCATAGTACATGATTGATGAGAATTTAGTGAAATTCAACAGTTGGAAACTTGACTCGTCTCTCTCTTTCTGTATTACAAGAAAGTTATATATGTATAGCTTATATTATATAACTTTCCCTTATTTGATACATGTTGTTGGTAAGTTGAAGGTAACTCTGGTAAAATGAATAACACGAGAATTAACTCAGATTCAAATCCATAAGGAAGACTGCATTGCATTAGTATAGTTGAGACACACAGCCTGAGAGACTAAACTACAGAATAAAATATTATAGTATCTCGAAGGTATTCTCACAGTTTTGTGTACCAAAAATAGACTTAAGCTATTTAGAATGACAGAGTAAGACAGGAGTGAGTAGAGAATCTGGCTAATAAATAACCTAAAAATGTCTTGGATTGTGCTAGATTCATATATAATTCAATTTGAAAAATTCTTATATAGAGTAAAGTTATAAAAGAAAAATCATTCAACTTACTTCAAGTGGTGGAGTATTATTAGGATCAGTTGGAATCGGATGCTCAATATTAGCATCGATTTTACTCGTCGACGTCGTGGTCTCGTTATCAAGCATGTCAGTTTCAACGGAAGGAAGTTCAGTAAATCCCGAAACAGTCTCGTTCATTATGTGTTTCAAAATGTCTAATGAAAACTCTTAGCTTCTCTATGCCTTACGTCGATGATGATGATGATGACAACAACAACAATACGAGTAATTAATTGAACTTGTTTTCAACAACATGTTTTACACATACACAATTTCTTTTCAAAAACTTTTTTTAATACAAAGTTGAGTAACAACAAAAAAACTTTTGATTCTTTTAAAAATCTTTTCACATTTGTTTGTTAGCTTCTTGTTTAAGAGTAAATGGTCCGGTGGTCTTGGTGCAAATCAGTCTTTCACTATGAACAAGAGATAACAACAACAAGAAAAACACGTTTTGTCATCATCACACATTTTATTGATTGTCACTTATTATTAGAGAAGCACCTTAGAAGTGTAGTATAATAAAGTTTTTTTTTGTAATCAAGTAAAAGGGAGAACTTTCACTGAAGAGTCATTAGTTTAGTTGAGTATTTGAATCTATAGGTAAATCACAATTTATTACATTTTCTCTTGTCATTACTTACGCTCTTTCTTAACATGCCATATAATAACATTGTAGTTTGTAGGCATTCAATTTCTAATCAGTAGCTAGTAATATTTATTACGCCTATGTTATATATGTGTTCACATTCTATAAGCTCTCGTTTCATTCCTTCTATTTTACACAAGTAATTTATCGAGAGGGAGTGAAGACAAGTATATATATTAATATTAAATGGATTATATATGTTGATGGGATACTGTTCCTACTCCTTTGTATAATGTCAAAAGTTACTGATGACAGTCAGTAGAGGTTGTCAACGAATAAATATTAAAGATTACAATAAGCACAGTTGAAAAGGTTCTTTAGAATTTATAAATGATATAGCTCACATCAAAAATCTGATTTTCTAATTCTCTATGAAAGCTCGAGCACTATCATATACAACGTTTACTAAATCGACACTGAAGCTCAAAAAAGTCTTTTCTCTTGTGATTAAACAGGTATATGTATATATCATGAATTAATTAAAACTTTAGAGACTGAATATATGTAGTATATATATTCGCAACTACTATACAGATGATAGTAACAATAAACAGGAATGTATATATTTTATATAATAATCACTTATCACACTTTGATACGTACATATATATAACATCCTCTGTTGTCGTTTTTTGGAGAGATTTAAAAGTAGGAGAGAAAATTGAGATTAACTACATATATATGAGAAACGTATTATTTTTTTAGTGAAAAAACTTTTAGATGAATGAATGAATTCTCTTTTCTCAACTCAACTCACTCGACAAAAATTGTGTAGCAGAGATGATTTTTTTAAAAGGTAATTGAAATGGAAGCACTATAGTATTATATTATAGCAACCTACGCAGATAATTATCTCTCTCTAGATAAGTGCTCAAATGTTGTTGAGATGTGATGATATAGATGAGAGTCAGAGAGATCAACACAAAGGGTAAACAAGCTCTTACACATTTACTTATGCATTTTCTTCACATCGATAATTTGTCACTTTTTATATACAACTACTAATTTTGTCACTATGTAATGTCACACTTGTTTCAGAGTTTTACTGGTGTCTCAACAATAATAGAAGAAGAAGAAGGAGCAAAGAGATTTTCATCTTGATTACAGTTTTCTCATCTTTCCAGTTGCTTGCTCTACCAGAGAGACAGTCTCTTGTAATACTGTATGAATTTTTTTCTTCTTCTTCTTGTCTTTTTTCACAACTCTATCACTATTTGGTGTAAAAGTAGATCTGGGAAAAAGAGACACAATTTTTATGTATTTTCATTGGCTGTTCTCCATATTATCTTGCTCTTCATCGTGAGATATTTTTGTTATTTCTGTTGTTCTTTCAGTAGTAGTAGTAGTATTTTTTTGCTCTGTGTAAAAACACCACTTTTAATCTTGAACCACACGTATATATATGAAAACACCAATGTTATGTTTGGAACTAAAGTACACAAGTGATATTCTTCCAGCTGGCCAATTTAGTGAGGAAATCCGAGAGCTATAGTTTTATTCTGCAATGTTAGTTACAACAAAAAAAGTATTAGTATTGAATTACATTATTACATAGAACAAGAAGAACATCAATGTTTACAATGTAAGCAAGTTTTGAGCATAGTATTAACAACAACTTGAGATAATAAGAGGAAGAAGAAGAAGTGGAGAGAGAGAAAAAAAAAACGAAACGTAAACCCCACAAAATCTTTTACAATGTTTTTATATCGCTTCTATCTTCTGTTTTCTTTGAAGTGATTTGATAATATTGAATTGGTTGGTCGGTCGATGTAACAAGAGTAACTTTTTGATAGCATGTGTTTCAAAGGGAGAACCTGATATTATTGCCGTATAGTTGTTTTAGTGTATATGTAAGTCAGTGTGGTAAGATTGTATAGTGTAGTATTTACCAAGTATCGGTTTACCTTTGGTATTAAAAACTACTGCTCAATCATTCCAGCTACGGAATGAGAAACTGTAACTAACTAAACATACTCAAATATCTAACCAAAAAGAGTATCGTATACTAGCGAACTATATAGAGTAAATTGAAAATCGGTAAAATGGCCACTGTACTTCCACGCGTTGTATATACATATATGACATGACATCATACTAGTAGTATGTAAAGGTAGTAGTAAAAACGATAGCTATAAACCAAACGAAAACCAAAATGAAATTGTGTACTTTACTCTCTGTCATAAGTCGCTATTCATACAATATTTTATAGCTATATAGCTTTGCAAAACAAAACTGACTCAATAGAAAACCATGCGTATCTATATCTATACAAATATCAAAATAGCAATTCATATTATGATGGCATTATATATTCTATCTAGTTTAAGCAGGAGAGTTGCAGTAGGGTAGTAGTTGTAGTACGTCTAATTTCACATATCTACAAGTATATAAGGCAATGTCACTTACACTATTCTTCATAATAGGAAATGAATGCATAATGGTACACTATTATTGCGTCAAGAGCAAAAAAAATACAACATTAAACCCTCACGCAATGAGAAAGGTATATATATATATATAAAGTTGAGTAGTATAATGTACATAAAGTTTGAGCGTAGCAAGTATATATTTATACTAAAATAATAATATAAACATGCTCGTCGTCGTCGTCGATAAAAATACCTTTGACATTAACTAAAGTATTATAACTAGCCAGCTAACTAAAACTATATATAAGAGTGTATCTTATTATATACATCATATCTATTATTTCAGTAGTGTTTGCTTATTTGACTACTTTAGCGTGTCATGTCGTAATGGTCAATGAAAGTGATGAGGTTCTTTCTATATATGTATATAGTAAGTAGTATATGCTTTAGTTTAAAAGACATGATGAGACTCTTGCAAAGTACACAAATGATGACAGGAGGTGGTATATGTAGTTTATTTTGAACCTACTGTTACATGTTTTCCATATTCCTTTTTCTTGTGAACAAAGTATCACCACACTAAAATATGTACATATAATATAAACTCATATTGCCTCATTATAGTATATAACAGTAATGACCATGCAAAATGTGTATACCATTACCTACCACTGACAATTTTGACTCTCCTCAGCAAGAAATTGCATTGCATACATAAAAAGTAAACATAACAAAACTCTTTTTTCTTCTCTCTCTCTCTGTGTGTGGTGACTTCTTTTTCAAGTACCACAGTAAAGAATATATATATATATATACATTATACAAGGTCTATTTTCTCCTCTCTTGTCTATCTATTTGACTTGGACTTTTGACGGAGACTTTTCATGTGTTTTCTCTGTAAAGCTCTGCAAATAAAACGTGAATTATATATCAAGTGAGTACTACAGTAAAGAGAGAGAGAGAGAAACAAACCACCTATATTACTAGTACATACACTAACAATAAGTAAATACAGGTGATGTACATAAATATTTTTGTAGTCTCTTTGTACTAATAGTATTCATGTTGACCAAAGACTGTGAGTCTTGTTCAATGAATAAAAATGAAGGTAAACCAATTTGAGAATATGTAAACATATAAGAGCAGGAATTTACGAGTAATTTGTACTCTTTGGTTTATCTCTGAGTGAGTTAATAATCAAAGCACGTTAATTTTTTTTGCGGCTCATACATTTAGAGTTGTTTTTATGATTGTAATCTGTATAAGTACAAGTATAGTAAAGTCAGAGAGCTGTCAATATAAGTAGACATTGGTTTTACCCTTTTGCTCTCTACCTTTGCTTCTTTTTAGTATATATCACTCTGATTCTGACTTGGTAAACAAGTAAGGCAATGTTTATAAATTGACTCCAGAGAGCTAAAGTTGAATCAACCAAAAGTATATGTAGGAAAGAAGCCTATATCTATCTATCTATATAGGAGAAAAAAAGTAGAAGATCACATCAAATCAATCTTCTTCTTTTTCTTTTCCTCTCTTCTCTTATATTTTGTCTTGTGGTCAGTTAAAGATGCTAGAGAGAGAGAAAACAAGAAAAACGACATAGGCTGCCACTTTTCTCTTTCGTTTTGGTTTATGTACATATACTTTATGTGAGTGCTTGTTAAGGAAAGAAGACCAGAATCTCTATCATATAGCCGGCTCTCCTAAGGTGATTTGCTATTGTATACATAATGGGAAAAGAGCTGTACGTCAAATATATTGATTATCTGAGAGAGATCAGAGGAGATCATGAGAATTGTGGATCGAGACTAGACAATAAGAACATATAATACAAAATTCTAAAAGCCACAGTCCACTAGGAATAGAAAAAGGAAAGATACAAGTTGCAAATAATTTGATTCTATCTCACTTCTTTTTTGACCTGACCACTGAAATATTGTACTAGCCCAACAATATTTGAAAACCAATAATAATGTAAAAAACGATAGTTTCACGTACCAGAAGTTTTAGTTCACAACAACTAACTTCTTTTGGGTATCTCTTTCTGAAGCAGGTTGAAAGATCTCTCACACACACATACACTTCAAATCAGTTTCTCTTTTGAACTGATGCACTTGTTACTACAGTAGTTTTTTAGTACAAGTTAGAGAATTTCTGTGAAGAACATTGTCTCTCTGTCTATGTTGTGTTTAACACTTGTAGTAAATCCCGGACTTTTGGATACCGCTAGATAAAAAGTTGGCTGCTCAACAATTTAATGCTGATAGTAATGATGATGATGAAGCTTTTCTCTCTTATAAGTATGTATATATATATATATATATTCTCTCTACAACTTCTTGTTTTGTAGAACAGTACTTTTTAGAGTATAGAACTTGTGATTTTGTAGTAGTACTTCACACACAGCCCTGTTGTGTCCAGGTTTTGCTACAGAATGCTGCTTAGCTCTAAAACATTTCACCAAAAGCAATGCAAGAGAGGAGAGAAGAGAGAGAAAAGGAGGAAAAGAAGACGCATGCACCACCAGTATATAAGTTTTTGAGTTTCATTTCTTCTTCTTCTTCAGCACATTCTGTTACCATCAACCACTACCACTAACGCAGTCAGTTCTAATGTTCCAATGTATTACCAGCTACTCAAAAGACATACATATATCCTTAGCATTGCATGCATTACTCTTTTTCGCATGCTGTTCATATCTTTTTGACTTGGAGAAACCCAGCCACATGTATTGTACTCTGATCTGAGCACATGAAAATGCTGTAGAAGAGAGTAAAGTTTTGCAATAGAGAAACGGAGGATTTCTACAAGAGTTAGATCTTGGCTTGAACAAGGTGTATCTCATATATACCATATAAAAGTAGTAGCGAAAGAGACCGAATGAACTGAATTTGTACTTTGAAAAGTTTAGCTCTTTATATATTGGAGTAGAAGTAGTAGTAGTACTCTCGTGTTGAGGCAATGCTTTGCTTTTATTAAAGACTGAAAGAGAGAGAGAGAGAGAGAGAGAGAGTGAAAGAGTAGAGTGAGAGCACACGAGAGAGAATGAAAGAGAGAGAGAGCAGAGAGTCACACACAGAGAGAAAGTAAAATGCCCTGAAAAAATTTCGGAAGCGAAAGAGACCGAAGAAAATCGATACTTACATTCGCTTTTGCTTGCTTGCTTGGTTTGTAGCCAAAAAATCCATACATATCTTTATATAAAAAAGATATCTTATTTCTTTGCATGAAAACTTGGAGAGTTTTCTGTAACTTACTTTTTTATACTATATAGTAGAGTAGTACATACATTTTTAGGACTCGTGTGTGCTAATAGTAATCGTTGTTGTACTAACTCTGAGAGAATGTAGTAAATGCACAATTCAAAACGGATGAGTACTGTATTCATATTTTTATGTATACATACATGTTGTACACACATACAGACGAGAAAAAACTCAAGAGAAGGAAAGAAGAAGATACATTATTGAGTTGTGTGATGAAGTTTTTTCCCTTCTTCTTGTCTCTTTGCATGTCATTTCTTCCGAATGATCATAATCCCACATATTATTCGTCGTCTCTTTTCATATTCTTACATACACAGAGAATAAATGTTTTATACTACTACCTGAGATAGCAGACACGCACATAAACATATTTAGACTTTTTATATATCACATACATTTTGTGAGCAACAAACCATTTCCTTTTTCCTTTTAGTTGACTGATGCCAAAGTTTTGGGCTTTGTGGCATATAATGTAGAACTTGAAAAGAAAATGAATCAAGTTCTATATAGTAGGTTATGCATATGTAGTGCAAGTCTTTTTTACAAACAAATAAACGAAGAAGACAAAAAAAATAAAGGAACAAACAGGATTTTCATTCCACCTAATTTCAAACTAATTTTTTTTCTTTTCTAGTACTACAAAGAGATTCTTTTGCCAGCAGCCAACATACTCAACATGCATGTGCCATGTGTCACATTGCACAATAGTTATTTCTTCCTACTTAAATCTTTATTTTTTATAGTAGAGTACATAACATAGTAGTATAACATAATGTAGAGGATAATGGCATAAGACATAAAAAATAGGCAGAAACAATAATATAGCACAAGAGGTTGAATGAGGTTAGGTTAGGCACACACATACAAAAATAAAATACATAAGGAACAAAAAAGAAACATATTTACATTCATTGGCAGTAGGATGAAGTACTAACTTTGACTCTAATTGACTCTCTACTTTAAACTTACATTCTTTTATTTAGTTAGTATATATTATTACTATAAAGCTAATAAAATTCAAAGAGTGTATATAATATCATCATTGTATATACATAATTTGTAGACTAATATCTACTTGTGTTACAATTGTAATTTAAATTATATATTTGGCTGGCGTAAACACATTCATTTCCATTAAAGTTGAGGCAAAGAGTCGAATGTGTGTTTGTCACTTTGGCTTTGACTACATACGATTCCTCTTACTTTCACACTCCCTTCTCTGTTGCTTCTTTGTCTCTTTGATATAATAAATATCTATCTCTCTATCTCTTTATAAAACTACATATATTGTAGAGTAGGTATTAAAGAGAACAAAAGACTATGTGCAACACACACACATATAACCCCTTCTTAGTCTCTCTTCTCATGAGACACTTTGCAAATGTTCGCATTCCGTTTCTATTTCATCTCATGATAATGGAATATATATAAAGAGAGGAGCAGGACATAAGAAGACAAAAGCTGCTAAAAATATACCAACAAAATACACTACCATGCTACTCAAAAGTACTATAAACCCTGTCTTCATTCAGGACAAAAACTAACCAACTCACAAGACATAAAGTTTAAGTAACCATACACTACTATAAGCTTTGAGAGATGCAGTAAAAGAAGAAGAAGAAGGTGATGTGTTTTAATCAATGAAGGCGTTGTTGACTGTTCTGTTTTATGTCGTGTTGGTATGTAGGCTATAATATTATATAATATTAACATAGGTTTGCATTTAAAAGAGTAAAACGACAAGTAGTATAGAAAGAGCTATATTCTAGTAGCACTCAACTTAAAATTTCCTTTAGCTTGAGAGAAGTTTTGTGACTTTTCTCGCCGAGTTCTCATAATTAAGGATGAGAGTCTCTTCTTCTTCTTCGCTTCCAGAGATCACTTGGGAGAGAACACTACGTATTTCTATAAGCAAAAAGCAGATGTATATATATATATATGCTAAAATAAAGATGAAAACTTGATAGCAAAAAGCTTTCCATTGTCGTCTTGAAGTGTAGTAATACACATTGTACGTATAAAACGTAGTTTTTAATACTAGATCGTAATTTGAACGTGACTCAACGGAACAGTTGCTAATCTGGGTGACTCCAATTAGACTAAGCCTCGTCGTCGTTGTACGCACTCAAGAGTCAAGAGAAGAATATGTACCAAGTTCTAAAAGTCTCCCACTTGCGAAATGAAAGTTGTCATTCATTTGCATAAGTTTAATATTGTAAAGAGAGAGAGAAAGAGAGAAAATTGTGTTCAAATAAAGTCCAAGAAAGGAACAGGGAAGTGTTTTTTAGTATTATGAGAGAGACGACAGTTAAAAACAATGTGCTTTGCAAGCAACAGTCAGTTATAAGTTTTGTTTTATTGTAAATTTCGTGACCTATTTAACCTTCAAAAAGTAATTTGTTGAGATGACACATTTTTTCTACTTTGATGAGTAAAACTAACCTGACCAAATGTCAAAAATAAAAAAAGAAGAAGAATATATATTATTATTTATTTAGTATGCATGGAAAAATGTACAATTAACTAACTTGGGAAATCAAAAAGTTACAATCAAGAAATGTCAATATACAATAAGGAAAGGGATTTTATATTATTTTTCGAGTCTGTCATCCTACTCTGTACAACTACTATACTACTCATAGTAATTTCATTTCGGAGAGACATATATAGAAAATGCTCTTTTCTAAATCCTTTACACGCTTCATCTCCTCAACTTTTCTCGACCTTCATTTCTACATAATATAAAGCACGCTATACAATTTCTTCTTCTTCATATACTACTACTGTTTTATAGTATTAACTATTACAGAATATTTGCTCCAGGTCTTTGCTACAAAGATAGAAAAGAGGAGAGAAGAGAGAGTGAGAGAGAGAGAAATGTTGGTTAGTTGTGAATAGGAGGATGCCTTAGTTTTCTGCATCACCGCTAACCTATTATATTTTGTAGAAGATTTAGATATATAGTATGAAAAAGAAATATGAAATGATTCAGAAAGACATGAAAAATTGTCTTTGTGATTCCGACGATGATGCAGTTTACTTGTTTGAGCCTATGGCATTAAACATACGAAATTCCTTCAGAAGAGATTGTTGTAGAGAGTATATAGAGCATAAAACTAATAGTTACTTGTCCTTCTTCAAATAGAAAATGCTGCGAGCTAGGTCAAGTCTTAAAAAAGTATATAAAATAGACACACACAAAAATACAATTGATAAAATGTTCAATGTCAAAACAAAAACAATAATGAAAAAGATGATGGCAAACAGGATGTAGCACAATGCCCCTCTGGCCTCTAAAAGTCAAGATTTGTCATCAAATCGACTTTTATATACTCTAACACGTGGAGAAAGAACTTGAATCGACTTTTTTATTCTTCTTTTCACCGTGTCAAAATCCTATTTAAAATTTTGCGTGACTAGAACTTTAATCAGTCTACTATATAGTCCATACTTTTTCTCACAAACTCCTACGACTTCATTACTACATTATTGTACAAGAACTCAATATAAATGTATACATATAGCATATTAATATTTTGTATGTGCTTCTTATATTCATGTCAATAGTGTGCTAACTAACTGCATATATACATAAGTATATACGCATGTTACATGCATACTCTTATTTCTTGAAAGAAACAATCTAGTTAAAAGAACCTTAACCCTGTAGAAAAATTCTATTGCGTACAAAATGAGTTTATAGATATGCGATAATTTGACAAGCAACGTCATACATTTTATGACAACAGAATAGCATACATATATACACACTATATGTAGAAAGATTAGTATAAGCTCTTTTTAAAAAGGATATACATTTACTTTATTTACTTTGACTGCACGAAATGCGAGAAAAGAAACCAAAAGTTTATAAACAACAACAAAAGTTTATATAAAATTTTCTGATACTATATAGTAACTGTTTCGTGTGTTCCTTCTTTTATGATGTGTTTTACTTTTTTTTGCAAGTTTGTAATATTACGTATTATATTACCTTATGGAACTTTGCCACTATGTTCCAATGAAAATTTACTAACTACTATATGAAAGAAGCTTATGAAATCTTCTACTATGATCAAAAAAGTAAATCTACTGAAAAGTTCAACTTTACACGAGTTCTAACACTACTGAGCTACAGCAATGTATACTATATACAAGGAAAGAGTTACTTATGTTACTTATCCTATTAGGTTTTCTGCTCGAGTGATAGTCAACTTTTTCTGCTTCTTTTACTTTTAGTTGTTGGAATTGTAAACGTATGTACGTATCTACTAACAGTAGCAAATGTGTACAAAAGGAAAATAAACAACTTGAAAAAAGTTTGAGAGAACGCGAATGCGAAAAAAGAGAGAGACCATAGAGAAATATAATATAACATCATGAAATTCCATACCCTTCAAGTCTCCGCAACATAATGCTTCAAGACATTTTATACACTTAACTACTACAAGATGATACAACAAACACACATAAGAAAAAGAAAAAAAGTTGTTTTTATATTATTTCCAAGGTGGTAGTGGTAGTAAATACTATATACAAAAAGAAGTAGAAGAAGAAGAAAAAAAAGAGTTAAAGTGGCTGATGTTGTGGTATAAAGATTACGTCATATTCCACATGTAAAAAAAACTTGAGATGGAATATTTTCTTTATGATTGCACAACTTACACTCATAAATCTAGAGGCAAGTCATAACACTTGCAAATATTATATAGATGTGTATATGTGTACATAATTTTCTTGGATTACTTTTGTTTTATATATTTTTTGAATGCCCACATATTACTCTGGAACGTAATCTGTGTATGCGGTAATTTGTATATATATTCAAGTAGCCCTAATGATTATAGGTTGTGTGAAAATGAAGAACTCATGTAAACTTATGATTAGATAGTTCTATAGCGATGTTGCTACTGTAAAATATACACTTGAGATTAAGACTGAAGGGAAGAAAAAGTTTGTTCATCTTCTTCTTTATTTTCTTACCATCATTTCCCAATAGATTTAAAATAAAATTTGCATTTTACACTTCACGAATCAATGAAATATTATACAAGATGTTACAGGCGTGTTGTAGAAATAAATCTTTTTTTTTGCGGAAGAAACGTGACATTGGTGATTTTAACTTTGTTTCATCAATCGGTCCTTTACCTCTCACAAAAACAGACACAACAACACTCACACGTAACACCAGTAGTATGCACAAGTAGAAGATATTTCAATTCAAAAAACTAATAAAGATGTGCCACACAACATGTATTAGATTAAAGTAATAAATATATTACATTTTTCTTACTACTCATTCTGTGCTAATACATATATGTGTTCTCAACAACTGTAAATGCTATAATGAAAATAAATATTTCAACTCATTCCAAAGACACATAGCAAAAACCTTAATGTTACAAATTACATACAAGGAGATTTTGAAAGGATGTAAAGTTACTAAAGGAAACGTTTACACACAATAAAATTTTATTTGAAAAGTCTGCTGCATACGTCAATTAATGGCAAACTCATTGTCGGTGGCTCTCAGTAGTAGAAAATGTTATTGAGTAACATCTTTTTCTTGTAATTATTTTTGTTTATGAGGTACAAAACAAGATAAAAAGATTTTATATGCATATATATATTAAACAAACTACGTTGTATCCTTTCAACACACTAAATCTATGTATATTAATAAGATTTTTTGTGTAAATATGTATACAAGTACGTATGAGCTTTACAATTCCAGAATCATATTTGTTAGAGAATTGAAGAAATATGTAAAGTAGATATTTTTCATCAGAAATCTAGTATAGTAATAATGTAAGTATGTATAACATTCGTAATAAAATAGTATTGTAGAAACCTTACAAGTGTACATGCTTCTACTATATATGTATATATTGCTAAGTATCTATAATATTATTTCAAGAGTGCAACCTTTAACTAATATAAAACCTTTTTCAATTGCATTTACTATATACGTAATTCTACTACAACTTATGATATGCCTTTGATGTCACAAAAAGTCTAAATATAGAAAATCTATATGGAGAATGCACTTGATAATAATTGAGAGGAGCATGGAAAAATCATGTTTACTTACATTTTTCTACATAATTGCACATATTGACCGTGTGCATATACATAAATACATGTAATTCTGAGAAGAAACTATACAACAACTGTCGACAATCAAGAATGAACATTTTGGCATAAAACACAAAATTTCCGCAAACAACTATCATTCAACACCACAGGATATATGTTTGATCAATTACTCATTACATATTCAAATTTAAAATGCATGCAAACAATGTCGAGACTCAATACTAAACCACATGCCATAATATTGGAGAGCCATGTATACCACAATCAGCCAGACGGTCAGCTAAATTATTTCGTGGAAGGTTTTTATATGATAAGAGAGTGTAAGTAGACTATTGATATTTAGTAAGTTTATATAACTACTATTCCTTATACATATGTTAAAATACATGGAAATGTCAAAAGGTATTTTCACAAAGTAAAAAGTCAGTGCAAGCCACTTAAAACCAGTGTGTAAAAAAGTAGAGTTACATACTATGTTCAGTAGGTAGTAACCTTTAATAGTTTATTGACATTTACTGCACGTAATCCTACAATATAGTCATTTTTCTCACATTTTGACAACTAAGTATTAAAACTAATCCACATGTTTCGAAAAAAGAATATCTGCCGTGTACAAGATTCGGTTTGAAATCTCAGAGAATATGTATGATACACAGTTTTCCCATTATATTCTTCGTATAAATGTAACATTAGAGTTCATGTAATAATAAACATATTACTACAGATTGGTGAGAGATAGAGAGAGAAAGAAAATGTATTACATATGACAAACTGAGATTACATTATTATACGCAGAAACACCATCATGACACCACTATTAGGGTTATATCTAACGACATATACTATTTATAATCAAATGTGTTATATTACTTTTTTCTACTATATAACACATATGTACTAGTACTACTGATGATGGATGTACAATGTGAGAAATTTTTTTTTGCAGGGACTACCTTACGTAGAACCAAGTTGTAACTCACAACTGAAGCGAAAAGAAAAAAAGCGAAAAATATATGTGACAAGAGAAAACCAACATCTATCTAACGGGTTAAATTCGTTCATCATGATGTGCTAATCAGTTTTGTCCATATCATAAATCCTTTCCGCTTCTTGAACAAGACAAATATCTTCTTCACTAAAAGACACATATCTTTTATCAAAATCACTGTTGCTTCTACGTTATATCTACAAATGTGTTTTATAACACACACTTATTACTACTGTACATAGTGTGTGAAAAAAAGAAGAATCATCTTCTCATCTTTTCTTTATGTACTTTCAAACAGCTACAGAGGTCATATAGTAACATTTTGATTTAAAAATAGAAGAAATGGATTCAAGCATTATAAAGACAAGAGGTATTATATGAAAAGAAAAAGTAGCGGAAGACATCAGTAGTTTTTCGTAGTGACGTCGGAAAAAGGTAAAAATAAGATTTTTCAGACTCTCTGTCAACTCAACCTGAAAAAATCGTGAAAGTTTACTTATACAGGATATGATCCTTGCCATTATATACTTGAATTATATTTTATCATGACTCGCCGAAATCTCATGTCCATTCAATTTCTCTCCTTATGTTTCTGGGATTTTACAATGTAATATTGATATGGGAAAATGTCCTTTAGATTTTTTTTTACCATTTTCACACACGCTAAGATCCTTAATCAATATATATAGCTCACTCATCGACATTACTGTAGTACATCTAATGGAGAAATGGAAAGGACAGATTCAGCAAAGAATGGAGCAGAGTGAAAATGAAATGCTTTCACATATATGTGCTAGATATGTAAGTACTTTCTTTTACCTAAGATTTTTGAAATTACTTTCTCGTAGATAGAAAATTTGATACAGCTGCTTTTTTGTACTATCCCAAGATGAAATACTGTAAGGTCTGTCACAAGACTATAGGGATAAAGAATAGGAACGAGGAAAGAAAAAGAAGGAACGACGACTTATATAATCATAATAATAAAAAAGTACCATTGCATTTGAATGGCTTGAAAAATTCATAATATACATTTTTCACCTAACATAAGTATAATATGAACCATATTGCATCTCTCTCTCTCTCTTCAAGATCTCTCAGAGAAAAGAAAGGCAACTAGAAAGAGAGAGGCAGATAAAAATTACTTTTGCACTACTATGAATACATATTTGATAAAATATAATGTTCTACATGACCTTCAGCAATTTCATAATTCAATGCCACAGTGGGTTGGATATTATAATTTAATATTTTTTTTACTACACATTTAATTGTAATGAAGCAAATTCCACTCTTGTATGGTTGAATATTACGTTTCATCCATATGACTCTAGAGAGACAATAGAAACTTTTTACTAATGCGTAAGAGATTATATTGTATATATATTATAGCAAATAGTAGTTTTACAAAATAACTTTATGGGAATAGAAATGAATTGAATTTAAACTTTTATACCATATAATACCCTACTATTGTGAAGCTATATATATATCTGTTTGTGCCATTTATAGAGATAAGGTACACTATATAGATGTGACGTAGAGTAATTTGAGAGTTTAACATTTTTATGAGATGGAATATTTAATCAAGAAGAAGAAACCTTTACCATTATCATTATGTAGAATGGTAAAGAACAAATAAACTAGAGTTATATATACTCTCTATACTTTATTATGATTGACCAAAGTACATGCTGTTAGTTTTAGAAGTTCCAGTTAACAAAATCTGTTCTTACTGCAAGCGATTATATGTAACTTTAAGATGACAGTTTTCACTAGTTCAGGAAATTAGGATTTTATTGTAGCATATTATACTTTGCTTCTCTTCCCACGCCTTCCTATCTTTTTAGTAGTATATGTATTTCAACATAATCTCAGATTATTATATTGCAGCTGAAGACGAGAAAATAGCTAGAGGCATTCATGTGCAAAATTGCTTCATATAATATCTACAAAATTTGTTGAATGAAAACTTCTGATATAAAAATCTATACAAACAATACTTTATAATGTTTTGTGTAAACAATCTTTCTGACTTTTCTTTCTTACCTAGTTATATTATGTTCCATAATATGGAACATATTATGTGAATGTCTTCTTGAACTTAAAATTTTACTCTTTGAAACAAAAAACTGCACTCTTAAAAAACTTTTAATTCTTAACAAGTAACAAGATGAAGGTTCTCAATGTAACTAATTTGATGTATAACACCTCCATGTCTTTCTTTCTATTGCCTACCTCAGTATAAATTAAAATACACTCAAGAGCTCTTCAATTATTCACACTTTCAGTGTTCCATGCCATTGAAATTTACAGGAACAACTAATTAAATTTATTCCCTTTATTTGTCTTTGAATACAAATCTATCTTGTATGAGAGTGTGGTGTAGACATATTGAACTTGAATATATATTGGACGTGACCGTGACACTTCAAATTATATTCTCTTTACCTTCGTCTTCCTCGAAATTGATCTCCTGTTCAAATCTATAAGGTGCTTAGTTGTATATTAGAATTTTGCTCATGAACTTGAGACAAGAGAAGTTTCAACAACATTCAACAAGAAATATTTTTAACATGCTATAAAATTCTATTTATGTACATATTAAAATAAGTAAGCCTTGCTATGATGTGTTGAATATACGGTGTCATTTACTAACAATTAAAGCTATATAATTTACATAATTAGTTACGGAATATGCAAGTGACTTGATGAAAAATCATATTTTTAACTTTAAGATGCTAAGCACGCTTAAAGATGACCTTCATGCAACTTTTAAAAATACTTTACTTAATTGATTTTGGTACAATAAACTTCATTGTTGTTTTAGAACAACAACGCAACGGGAAATGAGACTTGGTATGTAGCAATGAACATCATCGCAAAATTTCTTCGTAATATTGCTCATGAATAATATATTGGTTGTTTATCAGCACATTTTCTTCACACTCATTTTACATCATATCATCATGTTCACAACAGCACCATAATTAATATCAATTAGTCAGTTTCACAAGACTTTATGCAATTTTCATGTTCCAGTCTCATGAAAAACATGCGTCTCTTTTCTATGTAATTTCAGCGCGCCTTTCGATTGCATTCAAATTCCATCTGTTTTTTTCTGTACAAATTGTGATTGACAAAGTTTAATTAATTTCACTAATCCGGCTTTAATACATAATACAAAGTTGTCATATGTTGAGGTAGTAATTTAGACATATAAGGTTAGTGTTTAAATAACAAGTTAGACAAAAAGGTGCTAGAAATACCAAAAAAATACACAATGGCTCTAAGTGGAATTCGATTTCAGGTGAGTTTTATCAATTCTTTGTTAATTAAGTTATTACTGAAGGGCCTTCAGTGAAGATATGTATATAAATTGAAACATTCAACATTGTAGTAGTTACTTATTTTATTAATAACACAGTAGAGAATTTTATTGACTAAATCTATGGGCAATGAAATAATAGTGAACCGCACATACAATTTCTAATTTCATTACAACTTTCAACCTGAAAGTTTCAGGGACATTATTGATCACTTGAAAATCACCTTTTGCTTTTCACATGTGATTTGCATGACTCATCACAGATGTATAGTTGCAGAATCATTATATCCTTGCATAATCCTCAGACTTGAATAGGGTGACACAGTTGGGTCGTTTTCTATTAAAGATTTCCAATTTGGATGTTGTGCACTTAAAAAAACATACAACATATTTTCATTGTATTTCTGCAACATTAGACACAAAAACCTATCTCACGCTAGTTTTTATTTCATCAGATTATACAATCTAAAAATAGTACTAAAGTACAATTCCTACTGGAAGGAAATAAATAGGTCAAGAGCTTTGCTTTTATTTTTTGTTCTATTTCTGGTAGAAAAAGATTATACCATATACACTACAGAGCTGACACATTTTTAATACTAGTACTTACTTAGGTGCAAGTTGCAATTTAAAAGATATTAGTGGTTTAAGGAACATTTATAGTCCAATTTAAGCCACAGACAACATGTATCCATTATTTGTAATTAAATACTCATTTGCAATTTCCGTTTGTCTTGGATCGAATGAGTCTCAAGGTTCTTTCTAAGTACAAAATAATTAGTTTACTTGTTCGAAACTAATTGTCTCTCTGCTCAAATTTCATTGAATGATCATATACTTAAGAAATAGAATTAGTGTAGTGTAGTATATTGAATAATCCCTTTTATTGTTATGCAATGCATATAGTGTGCATGTAAGACAACTAACAACTTTCTTTGTACTTTAGTACTCAATATTAGTAATGTTGAAGTTTACTTACACATAGATTTCCGGCTGAATTGCAAAGAGTTTTCTAGAAGTTGGAATAGATTTTGTAATTTCCTTAATACTAGTAGAATGTGTATAACTATTCATTCTTGTTGTATAACATACACGTCTGTCTACCAATCCTCTTTCTCACACACCTGTGTTTGTGTTGTGTATATTCAATTTGTCTAAACTTTTTGGTTAGATATGTGTAACTCTTTGCTTTCTCTGGTTTATGCCAAAAGTAAAAGGTCAAACTTGCACAATCCATCATGATGTGTGTGTCATTTCGATTTTTTTCAAGTGTTGGATTACGAACTTGTGTGAATATTTTGAAGGCTACAATTAGAGGATGTCTGGAAAAACATCATACACTAGTCAACATCAAATTATGTATGTAATATTATGGAAATCATATATACACAGAATCAGTATTCATTAATCTTACTTTTTTCTTAGGATCTTTAAAATATTAATGAGTGCAGTGTGTAGGAGGAAAAAAAGAATGACAAGTGCTTTCACTTCTGTTCTATATATAATGTAGAACAAAAGTAAAAATAATTAATTTCCGTGAAAAATTTATATAATACTTAACGTGGGAGAAAGTTATTAATGAGTACATGAATATCTGATAGTATTGGATTACTGATTTTATGGAATTATCCAACATACATAATTCATGCTTTTCTCCTAATGAGTGATAATTTTCTAGCTTTAGCTAATAGACTTTCTTGATGAGATATATATTTCTTAGAAATATTTTCAGGTGTCATTGTTGTTAGATTGGCTGTCAGGCGTGTCAGATATTAAGAAATGGAAAACTACTAGTAAGTTTATATTTGAAAAATATAACTAGTCAGAATCAGTCAAGCAAATACATATTAATGTCATATGTAGGCAATACATAATACACTTGAGATGTCTGGAAATACAAAAGCTATTATATTTTCTCAAAGAACTACCTGAGGTGCCAGGAGGCTTGTAACGAGTGGAGAGAAAGTCAGACGACTGTACGGCATATTAATAACAATAAAGCAAAAAGGAGCTGACGATGAAAGGAAACTTTTTGAATGAAAATCCACACAATGGAGATGTAATATTATATCCCTAAATAAACTCAACGATACAAGTCATGTGTCAGTGCACAACTCACAGTAACTTATTATTACACACATATAAGAATAATACATATAATATGAATAAAACTTCTTCAATTTAGGCAGCAAAACTAAGTGTACATATAAAAAGCCATTGTGTACATAATATACTTTAATACAGTTGTGAACAAGTTAACCAACTCGTACCTAAGGTTGCTCAATTCGACACGTGTCGAGTTGAGCACCTTTCATACCGTAGAGAGCACTACTCAAAACGGGTGCTGT
>VCNE01013532.1:0-11310 GCA_009869805.1 Oncopodura yosiiana
ATACGCCTATACCACGCGACTCTACTATATGATTGTAGAGTCGCGTGGTATAGGCGTATAGGCGCGAAAAGGAAGGGCTCTAGATATATAAATTTAAGAGTATATAATATTTTAGTAGGTGTTGGTTAGGTTAGAACAAAATTTAAATTCCTTTTTTGCTAGTATTTGGCATTTACATGATGTAATACCCAAACTGAGGAAACAATACAATAAATACAGGCAAAAGCCATGCAACTCATTCACCTGTTCAATTCATCTCTTATCTTTTTCTTCTAATATATAATACACCAATATGCAATCAATATATAATACCATGTTTGATGATGATTCGATTCTTTTTACTATTTGACAGGAGGAGAAGTAGCCGTTCCTTGAATTGGTTGATGTAGAGCCAAATAATGGATGTTGATTGTTGCTTGACCGTGAAGAAAAGAGTAGATCAATAATGAAGATGGGTGATGTGGCTTCAGTGTGATACATATGAAAAAGGCAAATTCACCGTTTCCTTCTCCACTTTTTCTACATATCATCTTCTTCTTCTTCTTCTTGTCTGCCATATAAGAGAAGTCCCAGTCTCTATAAGAGTAAGTAACTTTACAATACATTTCTTCTTCTCTTATGAGTTGGTCAGTATCATCATCATTTTTAAGAAGAAGATGAGTACATAAATGAACAATGTAAGTACTAGAGAGATAAATAGCTCTTGGCCATCATCTCCTTTCATACATGTTGGTATAATATGTATGTTTGCAAACAACATATTTCCCGTTTAACTCATCATTGACTTTTGAATAATAAACTTTTTTTCAAAGTCTCTAAGTCGGTCAAGAGTAACTAAGAGAACAAAGAAATTGGAAGAAACGCATGCGCTTTGAAAATTCCAAAATTGTAACAAAGAAATAGAGAAACAAAGGAAAATGAGCATTGAACTTTATGGTATATAATCTATATATAGGATAAAGTCTTATAGCATTAGTTAAGTTTATGTAAAAAATGTCTTGTGAATACTGAATGAATGAATTATTACTTTACAACACAGGGAGAAGATAATTTAATTTGAAAAGAACGAGGAAGTTGCTGATTCTTACACCTTCATCACAATTTGCCATCACCACCACCACCAAAAAAAGAAGCTTGAAAAGTCTTACGGCTAGGAACAAAGTATTGCACCTCATCTTTACAATATATCATCATATTACAAGTACTGTTACATTTGTTACTCATGCTGTGCTAGTTGTTGTAAAGGTGCTAAATCTGTATCAAAATATAAGAGAAGGAAGAACTGAAGCGAAACTTTTTTTTTTACAAAAGTGGCCTGAAGTAAAGCAAAGCACCGTATGTTAACTATATAGGATATTTTAGTTATATATATAGGAACCACTGTACGTTAAATAAAATTATCACTCAAGTGTAGTCAAAAAACTTACTGCAAAATCTCAGTTGTGCACTGTCTGACCTAACGATTACAATCCAGAGAAGAAACTTCTTGGCTCAAGTGCAAAAAAAGAATAAAAAAAGAAGAAAGAATATATATACAAAACTAATTGCATTTACTTATAGTTTATAATAATAATCAAGTGAGTTGTCTCTCGTCTGTCAAAATGTCTACCATCTGTCATGAATTTGTTGGAAATGCCTGGAGAAAAGATATTTGCTCAAATTGCTTTCGAATTCGTGACGACCACGACTTGGTCAAGAATCACTACAACAATTACTCCTACCACAATCAAAATCATCTTAATCTCTCCTCCAACAATACTACTACTTCTTCTTCTACAACACCTAGCCATAATAACAGTCAAAAGCAAAAGAATCATCATCAAGTAGAGAGTAGTTCTTCTACTACATCTTCTAGTAACAACAACAGTAGCAGCAATAATTCTCATGCCAATTCTTATTGTACTAACGGTTATTTTACCACTAGTGGTACAGCAAGTAGTACTTCGTCTCATCATCTTTCTTCTAATACTACAACATCAAGTAATGCAAGTGGTGGTAGCAATACCTCAAGGACCAAGAATAATAATAACGAAAGCCATAATTACAATCACGTCAGTTCAAAAAATCCATCTTCAGTTTCAACTGCTTCATGTGTGAATGGAATTCTTAGCAATAAAATACGAAGTTACAGTGGAAGTAATGTGAGTAGTAGTGTGAATAATAATAATAATAACAACAGTAGTAACAGTTCACCGACCCTTACTACTGGAAGATATTTACAAGGATTTAATAATATCATGCCTGCTTCTGGTATACCCCGAATTAAATCTTATACTAAAGGACCAACTTTATATGAAAGTCCTTCTTCAACAAAGTTAAAATGTGCTTCAAGTCTTGAGACAATTTCCTCTGTCTCTGCTTCTTCTCCAAACAACAGAAAACAGCAACATGGAATGATGTCAACAAGTAGTAGTTCATTGCATCCGGTAAAAAGTAGTTTTGATAAGGAAAGACATCATTCTGCTGGACATAATAATAATAATGGTCTAAGTAACTCGACTAGCTCTCTATTCACTACTAGTAATACTAGTAATGGAATACATAATGTAGCAAGTCAACAAAAGTATGCTAATACCAATACTACAACTGGTTTCAGTCATTCCTCTTCTTCTTCTCATCAGTCAAGCTTGAGCAAGCGAAGTGGTAACAACAACACGGGTTGTTCTTCTATACAACAACCACATAATAACAAAAGTTCATTTAGTGGTGGTAGTGTAAATGGGGCCAACATCAATGGAATTTCTAAAGGAGCAACAGTGCCAAGTGTTTCACTAAAGCCGACATTTATTAGTAAGGCAACTAGTGCAAATCAAAATCATCATCAGCGTGTCATGGTTAATGTCAATGGTACTAGTAAAATGGATTCTGTAGATGGAGAAGTGATTAGTAGTGCTAATGGTTCTGTAGCTACTAGTGCAGTGAATGGAAAATTAATAAAATCTTCCAATGCATCATCAACAACTCTACTAGATGTAAACGTGACTAATCATACTAATGGAAAAACAACAACAGGAAAAAATGGAATACTAAAGTCAACATCAGGAGAGACTAATAATAAATTATTATTGAAAAATGGAACTAAAGGAATTTTAAAGGCAAATAATAAAGAGACCACCAATAGTAGTAGTAATGGGAATAAGAGCAACACAAATTCGACTAGAAAGAGACAACTCAACGTCTCATTTCCCACAGAGGTAAGCCAAAGCAATATTATTAAAATTACTTATTGACATGAGTTTTTTAATAAGTCTCTCACGCTACAAAGTTTTTAAGTTCATGTTAGCGGAAAGGAAGCTTGTTTTATTCTACATTTTCATATATATATATCTGTCTAATTAAGTGATTTGAGGTACTTTCAATGTTTCAATAATATTTGATGAGAGTGATTTTTTATAGTGCCGGAAGGAAATGTTAGTTGTCTTTTTCCTCTTGATGATGACAAGCAGTGAGAATGAGTATATGTATGAGTGATGATGAGATGACACACAAGTGTTTGTATGACAAATTTGTGTTCATAACTAGCAAATAAATAATCAAAGAATCTCTCTCTCTCTTTCTATTAGATACTTGTTTGAGTTGTATTATTAGTAGGTCTCTCTTATTTCTTTTATATATTTACCAACGAAATTTGTTCTTATTCAGTTTCATTATCACAACAGAAAGCACATACATATATACAAGCAAAATTTCTATATTGTGAAAGTAGAGGTATATCATGTGTATGTATTAGCAAGTAAACTTTTTGTAAAGTCTAGTTATATTAGTGATTAGAAGAGAGGTTTTGTACTCGTGTGTATTTTTCTCCTGATTATCTCTTATTATTGCTTCTAACCTCTAACTCAAAGTGCAAATACCGCTAGTACAGTTATTATAAGAGATAGTTTATAGCTTTCATATTTATCCAGTACAAGTGAAATGAAACTAGATATCAAATATACAACTTTATTTGTACTTCATTTTTTCCTTCTAGTGGCTGAGAAAGAAATTGGAGTAGATATATAGGCACGATAAATATATTCTGATATTTTATGTATATATATAGTAGACATATCACGTATATTAATATATTTTGTATTACATTCCATAAACTTTAGTCATACATTTTTTTATAGTGCTCTACTGTCAATCACGTCAGTCTCTTTTTCCATAGAATGTGCATGTGTTGCATTTAAGTATCTTTTACTATAGTTAGAGGTTACAGAGAGATGTGACTATTATGTATATTTTTATGACTGCTTTTTTGACTTTGACTCATTTATATTTACACAAGAGAGAAAGAGAGACATTATGAGTAGATAGAAAATATTCAATATATGTGTGACATATGTGTGCTCATTGCTTCATTTATTATATTATTCACTTTAGTAGGGTGGTGTAGTATGTCTTCCATATCAATAGTTTATTGAAGCTCAAGTCAAAGTCCAAATAAAGTATGAATCATTTATTTAGTGTTGTATTATTATTGTAGTCAATAGTCTCATTTGTTTTTAGCTTGTTAGCTTCGCCATCATCATTGACGTGACATAGTCATTGTTTTGTGTTTACCATTTAAAGAACTATTAGCTCGCAAACTTATTTTTTACGACTCAGCTTCCTGGTAGTGTCTACTTCTATATACTAAACTCTAATGATTATATTTTGGCTTCATAAAAATATTTTATTTCCCACACCAAGTAGATATTTAAAGTAGCGTTTATTAATGTTAGTAACCTCGCCTTTTACATGCTTGACCAAACCCATATTATTATTCAATGTTGCTGATGATTGTTAGTTTTAGACTGTCACTTGGTGCACATTGTCATTGTCACCAGTGTAAATCTGATTAATATGACACTGACTAACGATACACAACTGCGTTACATGACAATGACATGTGCATTGCTATCTTCCACTCTGTGATTGTGGCATTGTAAAAAAGAAACCATATGAAGAATATTTCTCAGAAAAAATGTTTGCATATAACTTCTTATATATGAACCATCTGGCTTACAGAGAGACGAGTTAACTAGTATGATATTTTCTGGGTTGGGTTCCAAAAAGTGTTTTTGTCATGCAGTGTCCTGAGCTAGTTTGCTAATGTAAAGTTGTTACTCTACAAAGATTCAATTTGCTCTTGAATTTCATTTGCCTTTCCTATACAGTTATGGTTATGCTAATTTCGCATATGTCTGTCTATGTGTAGGATTTAGAATTCTAGAGTGAACAGTGTAGGTGGTGACAGAAAATTAAAAGATTTTACCATATATTACTTGAAAATTCTATACAAAGTTTCCTCTAGTTAAAACGTTAGATTTGTTGTCTGTGGTTCTAATAAAACTATTATTATACTACTATTCAATTGTACAGAAAATGACATTGAGAATCACATAAAAATTTCCTTGAATGCAATTGTTATCAAAATCTCTCTAAACATTCAAGCTCAATAATAATAATAGATATTTTTTATAAAATCATACACAGCAAGGCTATATGTATATAATTTTATCTATCTCTTTTTTTGCAAAGTGAAAAGAACTTATTATATATTAATAATATTATTTGGTTGAGCTCCCACTACTAATAGAATCTCAAAACTCATGTTTTCATCCACCATTCATTAGTTTGAGGTTTTCTGTGCAATTTATTATTTAAAATAATATAAAAATATATATTGCTCTCTTTCTGTGTGACCTAATGCTCTCTCATTTTAAAAGTTTTAATGACTCTCAAATTGTAGCACAAATGCATTAAAATTTAGTAATAATTGAGAATATATTGTGAGTACAGGAAAAGTGTATTTATTAGTTTGCACCCAATTAACTTTATATAAAGTTGATCCTTAAAATTTCATTAAATAGCTCCATTAACATTCCTCTTGTGTTATTAATTACCATACCGTAAATGCACTTTTACATAAAAGGAATTAAAGACGCACTGACTGAAAAGAGTCTATACATTTACACATTTATAAAATAAAGTTGTTCTTAGAAGAGTTTATGATATATCTTGTATGCAGTGCATGTTCAATGTTGTTTTATTGTGGTAGTGAAGAAAAAAGTTTTCTTTTTTTCTTTTAATTTGAGTGCATAGTAAATAAGATTAAAAATAAATATAGCAATAATCAGCAGCAAAGACTCAACATGAAACATGTGAATGTAAGTGTATTTAGTATTAGTAGGAGAAAAGTTCAACAAAGTTTAATCACAGGTAGAAAAAGAAACATGAAACATATATTCAAGTAATGTAGGCCTTCTTCTCAATATCACCATCATATCATAATAAATACAAGGCATACAGCCACCGCCGTCATATCGTTATCATATATAAGAAGGGAAAGAGCTCTATTTGACTTTTGCCCTTTTGAAAAGAAGCTTGTAAAATGTAAAGTGTGTGTGTGTTGTATAAACGATATTAGAATTTCTTATAAACTATCTATGAAATGAGTATGAAATTACATTATGATGTGTATACTACGTGAAACATTGAAAATTCTCAATAATATAAGACTCTCTCAACCACATGCTCACTTCTTTTTTTGCTTGTACTTACCTTACCTTGTACTTTGTAGCTCGTTAAGTCTTAAAAAGATAAATGCATATTGTAGACATAAACACTATACTACTTATACTTTAGCTAGTAGACACAAAGTTTAAAAGCCTTTTGGTTTTGCTGTTACTTTTTGCTTTGATACCTAGAGTAAAATATATATGCACAAGATATATAGATTTGCTAGAATGATATGATGAGATAGCCACAGGTGAGTAGAGAACTGAACTGAACTTTTTATGAACTGGTTTTCTTTCTTTCCTCTTCACTAGTACATTGCATTGTTGTTGTAAGTTATACGGATGGATAGTGATGTGATATGATGGTCTGGTATCAAAAACTTGTTGCATTTCTTCTTTTTTGTATTTGTTGTTATATATTAATGTCTTTGTCCTGGTGGGAACGAAAGCGGTATGTTATGTTGATGTTGCAATTGGCAGACTTTGAAGTTTTAGCCCGCTTCCTGATACTTTATGATGCTTCATTCTAAAATCAACAAGCCAGTTTGACTCGATTTTAATCATGGCAAGAATCAAAAATCTTTTTAAAAAAATTGCTAGAGTAAGAGAGAGAGATTATGATGATGAGGGTTAAGTAGTTAGTCACCTATAAGTCATCTTTCATATTCGTACTCATCTTCTTACATATTTGTTTTTTTTCTAATCAAACAGGTATGTGAAGTTATTGGATATGGAGGAGATGATACTGAGGAGGAGGAAGAAGATGAAGAAGAAGATGAACCATCACCAATTCATATTCCTGGAGTTGATGACTCTACATCTCTATCAGAATTATTAGAAAAGACATCTACAAGCTTAGAAGAGAAAGAATTACATAGACTCACTCAAAAGAATACAAATTTTAATTCAATCAAAACAAATCTATTGGGTGTTACCAATATAGAAATTGGGCCAATTGTTGGATGTACTGGAGGTAAATCAATGGAAAATACATCAAAACCATTAGTATCTATTGGGACATTTGAGTCAAGAAAAGAACCATTAAAAATTCGTAAATTGGGTGAAGAACCACAAGAAGAAATGAAAGAAATTAAAGTAAAGAAAGTTACTACTGTTAATGGTCATTTAAATAATAATGTCAGCAACAACAACAATGTAAAGACTAATAATAATAGTACTCCTCCTTCTCCGCCTAAAATAGCCATCTCTTCTTCCACTACTAATACTACCATTGCAAGCCATAAAGTTCCTGGAATTGAGACTGACAATAATAATAAAATTATTAAAAATTCAACTTCCTCCTCTTCTTCTTCTTCTACAAATTCTTCTCCTCCTCTTGCTGCTGCCAATAAACCATTGTCAACTATCAGTCAAGTGAATGGAAATTCCACTTTGTCATCAACAGTAGAAGTGAAAAATGCCAATACTCCTCCAAATCTTGTTCTTCCAGTTATAATTTCTAATAATACTAAACCACCTGTTGCATTAGATAAACCAAAACCTAAACCAATTCTTAAAAATAATAATTATAAAGCAACAGAAGCTAGCAATAATGCATCACCAGCATTAATTATTGTGACTGATGGAGGTACTACTACTACAAGTAATAGTAGCAATAACAATCTTAATAATAGAAGAACATCATTTTTACTTGAAATGACTCAAGATACAACAAAACAACAAATATCAGAGGAACAAGTTGATGTAGTTGATAATAAAATTAATAAAACTGTAAAAATTAAACCCGACTTGAAATCAGTTGACATTGTTGAAAATAGTAATAATAATAATAAGAGTGTTAAATTCAATACTACTACTACAGATATAAATAATCATTTATTGAATAATTCTACTACTATTACTCCAAAAATTCCATCAGTTTTTACTACTGTTACATCACCACCTTCAATGACAGAACAATATGATGATAGTTTAGAAGATTCTGGACTTGATGATATCAAAGCTTCACATCATCATCATGTTAGAATGTCTTCAGAATCTGATGAAAAATCAAGTAATTCATCATCTGGCTCAAATTCAGATTCTGGAAATGAAAATGATTATAGTGATAGAGAAAGAATTCCTAATACTTCAAGCAGTAGTACAACAATTACATCTTCTACTACCACTAATAATAATAAAAGTAAAAGTAAAGAAGGTCTTTTTATATCAGTTGAAGAAGTTATTGGACAAGTAGCAAAGAAACCAGAAAAATTAAGTCCAGACTCTGTACTATTCTCATCAGCTAGTGAAATGAGTGGATCTGGTTCGTCAGAATCAATTCCAGATGTTATAGTTCCACCATCACCACCAACTAATAATACAATTACAACCACAACAACTAATACAACGAAACGTTTAGCACCAAGACCACCATCATCTTCATCATCACAAATATATGCCAATCAACAACAAGAAGAATTATATGATGACGTCAATAGATTAAATGAACATTTAAATGATGACGAAGAAGAAGAAGAAGAAAGTTTATATGATGACTGTAACTCTATTGCAGTTACTAATAAAGAAAAAACTGGAAGTTATGACTTTACTTCTGGTTCAAGAGTGATATTAGATACAGATAATAAAATATCTTCTTCATCGTCATCAAAAGGACTTAATGGTTTAGCAGCGGCTTCAAGTTCTACTACTACTAGTCATCATCATGGTGGAGTAGAATTTATTGGTATAAGAAAAATTGACTCTGAAACATTTCTTCGTCAAACAAGTCCATCACCAACTCCTGATGGAGGAAGTACTCAAAGTAAAAGAGAAAGAAGTTCTTCAGCTAGTCCTAAAACAAGAAGAAAAGTTAATCAATTTTTTAGTACTATTGGTAGAAAAGCTGGTGCTGCATGGAGTAGTGCAAGTAGTGGAGGTATGATGATGGGAAGAAATAAATCACCATCAGCAATTAGTTCTTCAACTACTACTAATATGAGTCGCTCTGAAATGGCATATAATAAAAGATCATTATCAACTGATGAAGTGAGTGTAACAAGAACTCAAGAATTGTATGCAACTCTGACACCAACATCACTAAAATTTAAAGGACTTGCACCAGTTCTTCAAAAGCTTACAAGAATGGATACTTCTACTACAAATAATGGAGAAAAAGATTTAAGTAATGATGACACAAAAATGTTTAAGAAGCATAAAATTTCAACATCTATTAAAAAGTTTTTAAGATTTGGAAATAATAATGGACAAACTGATATGAAGTATGATTTTGGTGATAGTAAGACTGATGAACTATTGCCATCATCATCATCTTCAACAACAACAACAAATAACAGAAGAAGTTCTGCTACTGATGTTCTTCCAAGTACAACTGTATCAAGTAGTAGTAATGTTGCAAATAAGACTCAAAGAGCTGCATCAATTTCAATTACTGGTCAAACTCAACCTAAAAGGAAGCCAAGTAGTAGTAGCAGTAGTAGTAATTTGATGGCAAGGCCACCTCCACCGCCACCAAGGTAATTTCAGCGCCAAATTACAAAGTGAGCACAGAGAAAGAACGCACATATTTTTTTGGCTCTCAATTTTTTTTGTTTTTTTAATTTATTTCGACTACCGTTGACCAAATTTTGTTTTAATTCGTTCTATTTGACCCACT
The DNA here is from genome assembly GCA_009869805.1 of Oncopodura yosiiana. Taxonomy (NCBI): domain Eukaryota; kingdom Metazoa; phylum Arthropoda; class Collembola; order Entomobryomorpha; family Oncopoduridae; genus Oncopodura; species Oncopodura yosiiana. Next base: position 10,102 of record VCNE01013532.1, read on the forward strand.
GTCTGATCCTAGTAATACTAAAGGTAAGTAATAATAAAACATTTAAAATATAAAATACGAATTGAAATGATTGATTTCATTTAAATAATTTATTATTTTAATTTAGATGGTGAGATAGAGAGAGCAGATGACAAAGCTGGTTGGCTTGATCCTGATATTATTATGCTACCAACAATTATTAGTAGAACTTTATTTTCTAATAATAAAAAGGAAGGAGAAGTGAGAGATATTTACAGAAGAAATCTCAGAATTCGTCCATGGTAAATTAAAATTGTACAACTATTTATTCTTTACAAACTGGGAGTAAATAATTTTATTTTTATAGGCCATCAAAACGTTATGACCAGTCTACTCCAGCATTTGAATGGAAACATACTAATTTTTGTAGATTTAATTTATGTACTCCTGATTGTCGCGGATGTCAATTTATTCACGATTTCTTATATTCTAACAAAAAGGATGAAACAATGTATTTATGGACAGGTGATGAGAAACATATGCTAGCACAATTATGTACTCAATATGTTAAAGGAATCAGTCACAAATGTGTAGGAGCCAAAACTGTAAAAGGAAAGTCTAGCATTACTTTTCATGATGTCACTTTTACTAAACACAACGAATATAATGGTTATCCTGTAAATGAGCAATTATCAGGTGCAGAATGCAAAGGTAAGTCATTAATATCACATTTTATATCTCAATACCTAATTATCTCCTTGTTTATGTATTACAGATCGTGGTCCACAATTCAACAGACAAGCCAGAAAGTGGTACTCAAGTTCTCGACCAGGAACTTATCCTTGTCTCTCTTTTGCACCAAAAAGCCAATGTTGTGATTTTCCTACTGGTGATGAAATTTCTCCAATATTTGAGTACACTGGAATTAAACCAGAATCGACAGTTTTCATGTGTGATGACTCTGAAATTGTATATTTAATAACAATAACAATTACTCTTCCTGATGGTAGACAAGTTATTTATAAATATACTGGACAATCAGAGCAAGAAGTTATGGATAGCACGAATGGTCATACTAATATGAATAATTCTCTAGTATATCAATTTTTGAAAGCCAACAAATTGGGATTAAGAGACTTCAAAGTGAATGTCATATACTATATGGCACAAAAAATTTTACACTTTTGAGCTTGAGTTTTCAAAGTTTTATTTTCTTCAGTTATCAGTGATCAAGTTAAGTGATCAGTACCT
>VCNE01013548.1:0-10269 GCA_009869805.1 Oncopodura yosiiana
TAAAATGAGAAGTCGTAATATAAATATAGTATTTGCCTGTGTATTTTGGGCCTATTAATTTCATGAACGTTTTAGTACCGTATAGGAGCAAATTAAGACTTATCAATTTGTGATTTTATATTTAGTGATAGAATTGATCTAATCTTGTGCACATCAAGTTTCAAGTTGATATCTTCATTCTGGAAGATTCTAGAAGGAATTTTGTAATTCTAGGAATATATGCGCCACGCTGTATATGGAAAGCTGTATATCTCTTTTGTAGGTTAGTGTGAATTTAGGTCATTGTGAAAGGTCTATTGCTGCAGATGCAATATATTCTAAGAACTATGTATGACAAATATATTTAATGAGTACTATTATTTTCATTTTCTTGAATATATGTATATAGAACTAATAGATCAGCCAAGTAAACCAGATGAACTTCTTGCAATAAAGAAAGCAAGACACCTCTACTCATCATGTATGCATCAATCCTTCCGAACATCACATTATAGCGACTACAAACATTTACCAATTTTCACCGTCTTAAGCGCTGAAGGTATTGGTAATTGGCCAATACTACAAGGAAATAAATGGAACGAAACTGAGTTTAATTTAGAGAGACTCCTAGGTCAACTATTTACTCATCAAGTCCAAAGTATTTTTGAACTTTATGTCACACCAGATGAAATGGATGCAAGTCAATATTTACTACAATTTTATAAAGGAGAGCCATCAATGGCTAAATCATTTTTTCTCAATACAACCAATGAAGATTATATTAAATATTTCCGTTCTTATAAAAGACTTTTATTAGAATCAGTTCTGATACTAAGTCAAAATGAAAATCCGACAACAGTGTCAGCAGATGTTGAAGCTATATTAGAATTTGAGACGAAATTTGCAAAACTTGTACAACAGTCTAAATGTCATTTTGATGGTTTTGATCTTGATTCAATGGAAGAAGAAGATATTGGACGTATTACACTGGCTGATATTCAAGCCAAAGTCCCTCAACTTAATTGGACACAAGTTATTCGGAATCTATTTAATAATTTAAATCTTGAGAGAAATGTTAGTGAAGAAATGACAGTGTATTTCCATTGCAGTGAATTTTTTCCTGGTCTTGTATCTCTAATGGAATCTTCTAGCAATCGGTAAGCAATTTATATAATGACTTTTCAAATATTTACAGCAAGTAATATAATATAATACTTCTTCCTAGAACTGTGACCAATTATCTAATTTGGAGATTTGTCTTTCGCTATATGCCATTTCTTGGAAATAAATTCTTACAAATCTGGATGGAGTTTATGAAAGGTAGGGGTAAACTAATACTTTTCTTGCTTTCACTTACTTTCACTTTTCTCTATAATCTATTTTATTATTAAGATGTTCCTGACACTAATGAAGAGAGATTATATCTTTCCAGGTATCAAATGAAAATATCATTATTAGTTATTTATCTATAATTGAAACTCATTCAACATCACTTTCTCTTTAGATGGAAACAGTGTAGTGCAATCGTAAATGATGGATTTGGTTACGCGTTGTCGGCAATGTACGTTGAGCAAAAGTATATCAAGTCCACAGAGTCCAAAGTGAAAGAAATGATTACATATTTGAAGAAGGCATATGAATTAGTTATCATGGAACAAAGTTGGCTTCCTGATACATTTAAGCAAGACATTCTAGAAAAAGTACATCAAACATATTTCTCATTAGAGAGTTATAGACTAAACATACTGATTTACCTTTTTAGCTCAACAAAATGTCGTACAAAATTGGATACCCTAAATATATTATGGACCCTGAAGCTTTAAACAATGAGTACCAAGGGGTATGCTAAAGAAACTATAAAATTGTAATGTTGTTTTTATATATGTATTCTATTCTCACTTCTTTAGCTGGAATTTAATGAAACATATTTCCTCATGAATATTCTCAAATTAAGAAAATATGAAGTGTACAAAGAAGTTCGTAAAGTCAATCGTCCTGTAGATAAGGAAAAAGATTGGTTGGTTCAGGTTAGTTTTTATTAAATTATATTGTAAATCATAAGAGATTTTGAGCAATTTCTTTCTAATTACAACAGCCCTTAATTGCTAATGCTTTCCATAATCCAACAAGTAACGAAGTTGGTGAGTTACAAATACATAAGCATGTAGTATGAACATCAAGCCAAGAAAGCTAATATTTTAAACTACTTCAATTATAGTAATTCCCTTGGGCATCTTAAGATATCCAATGTTTGACCCAGAATTGCCAATGTATATTAATTTTGCTAATCTTGGAATCGTGATAGCTCATGAACAAGTACATGGTTTTGATCATCAAGGTAGACATTATGACAAAGATGGCAATTTTACCACTACATGGTGGCCAGATGATGTTCTACAATCCTTTAGGGTGAAAGAAGCATATTTTTTATATATGTTTTAAAATATAATATAAAAATTGTTCTTATACAGACACAAGCCATTTGCTTTGCTGATCAATATGCAAAATTCAAGTTTCCTAATTCTGATCAATATGTTGATGGAAATGAAACGTTGGCCGATAATGTTTGTGATAATGCAGCATTACGTCATTCATGGCTAGCTTATCAATTATGGGTAAAGGATCATGGTCCAGAGCCAGGATTAGCTGGAGTTAACTATACTATACCACAAATATTTTATATGGGATATGCTCAGGTTAAAAGAGATATAATATCAATAAAGAATGAATAACTTTATTACATAGAGCATCTTGTAAAATTACAGATATGGTGTGAGGTACTCAATAAAGAAGGATATGAAAATTATATTCGGGATACTCATGCACCAGGAGAATTCCGAACCATAGGTGTTGCCAGAAATAATAAGCATTTTGGTGATATTTGGAACTGTGAAGAAGGATCACCAATGAATCCACCCGACAAATGTGTCCTGTGGTCTTAAAAACTTGTATACTAAAAAGATAAATTAGTTTGTGGATTGATTTCCTCATATAAGAAAACAGTCTGGAACTGTTTTCATAAAAAACAGATTAATATAATATGCAGTAGTAAAAATATAAATATATACTTATATGCACAATGCACATCAAACATTATAACTAATTTGTAAAAATATATAATTACATACAACATGCTGTTGATGCAGTATATACCGTAGACCTGAAACGCACACAATTTACGTGATATTTCATATAGGATGCTAATACTATGTGCTAAATTGAAAAAAAATTAAACTGGCTTGTTTGCTTTGTAAACGATTTTCTGCTATAAGCCTTGAAAATAAAACATATATATAATGTTGTACAAAAAACTGCAAATCAAAACGTGATTTATGATTATCTATATTATTATCAACGGAATATTTTTTAATTATTTCTTTCGTCAAGTGTCAGTCAATCATTTGAAACTACATTTTTATAGGAAAATAAATAATGAATTGCATATCTATTATTATTATTATTGACATTTTTAGAGAGGCTCATTTTCTACGTTCACTTCATATAATAACGATATCACAGAAGCTCTAGGCTCTAACAATAATTTACAAAATATATAATTCTTTAGCAATTATTATAATTTGGACTGGTAATCTTGAACAACTGCTTGAATATCTGTCCAGGCTTTATTAACTTGGCTTTGAGTAAATGCCACTTCCCATAGTGAACAAAATACAAAACTTGCTTTACTAATTCTCTCTTGATTATTCATTTGTGCAGCTACTCTTTGCTCTGCAGCTTCTTTCGACAAATTGTCACGTTTTTGAACTCGTTCAATTGCCTTTAACCATTGAGAGAAATATAAGCCATTTAAATTAAAGATTTAATTTATTAATTAGTATGACGTAAATACTCACCACTTCTTTTGGAACAAGAACAACCCAAACTTCATGACACAATTTTTCCCATCCAGCTTCTAATAGTACAGCAGCATCTAATACAATAATTTTCTGTCCTTGAGCCACAAACGCTTCAACTTTTTCCATTGTCAACCTTTGAATTTCTGGCCAAACTATACTTGTCAATTTATTCAACAAAGCTCGATTGTCAAAAACTTTGGCTCCTAATACACGTCTATTAATATCTCCTTCTGGACTCAAAATTTCATTTCCAAATTCTTTTATGAGTTGATGATAACATTGTGTTCCTTTTAGATAAGCTTCATGTCCTAATTGATCACAATTAATTGTTGCTACTCCTAATGAGTCACGAAGATAGGAACAAATTGTTGATTTTCCGCTAGCAATACCACCAGTCAGACCAATAATGTAAGGAATTGATGGAGTTAAATATGGTGGTCTAAGTCTTTCACCTAGAATCCTTATTCTTTGAGAACTTGAACTTATTTTATCTTCTTCATGCTCACTTTTCTTTAATGGCTCACTTAGAAGTTTGATTTCATAAGCTTCTAATGGTGGAAAATTTTTTGAGAGACGAATGTCATTGATTTTTGGTGGTGCTCCAGCTGTTTCACTGCTTACAACAATCAAATTTACATTTTTGTCAGTAATTGTTGGACCAAATGGATCAGAAAGTGGAACGACACGATGTATTAACATTGGTGCTACATCTTCCAGAAAATCTTTTACTTTAGCCATTCTGGTTTCACACGGCTCAATTAATTCGTACAGCAATTTACCTGTAGAAAAAAAATATAAATTATTTCATAATATATTCCATAATTAATATATCATTAAGTTAAATTATACTTTTAATCATATCATCATTTGTGACACCAACAATAAGTTCCTTGCCACACCTTAGAATGGACTCTGTTAGTAATATTTTATGAGCATTATGAATCTTATCAAAAGTTCCTCCAAGAGCGACAACATCATAAACTTTATTTTGTTTTTGATTATCTTCATTTACTATTACTCCTTCTCCTTCGTCATCAGATTGACTTGATGATGTAGCGACAACTTCTTCATTTAAGTATTGAATTTCCAAACCTTCTGACTTTTTACGGAATGAGTTATTGACAAATGACTCGATAGCTGCTTTCGGCACATCTCGTAATTCAGACTCTACAAAAACACAGTCTAAAGGAAACTTTGTGTCATATGGTGCAGGATTATTTTTCAATAAGAGACGAATATCTAAATTAGGACAGAGTGACGTGGCTTGTTTATACAAAATTGAACTGACTCGACCAATTGATTTGATACGAGTACTATTGGACTCTGTTGTTGACAATGATGTTTCCGGTCTGAAGAGACAGACATAGAGAACTCCATTTAGACGTTTAGTGGCTGCTGCTAGATTGACTCGAGTTCTGGACGTTAGGTTTAATGTTGATGATGTGAAAAGAAAAAGGCCAGCAAATGCCATTGATTGTTCAAATTGGAATCTAATGTTAATGAGAGAAAAAAACTACTTCAATAACATAATTTGTGACACAGAATTTATTAAGTACCTTAATGTTGAGTAAATGATGTAGTAAAAGTGGCCTCGTCTAATTAGACTGCTGGAATTTGGAACTGGATAAAGTTCCAGTGGAATTTGGAAACTTTTGATGTTTTGGTTTTCAAACCGTTTTAAATTTGCCGGCTTCCTACAAGGAAAATTTTTTGTTGAATGAGAAATGATGCAATTTATTTATGTAAATTTTAATTGACATAACAGTAAAATAACAATAATAATTAATTATCTAATCTATCACAATGAATGAATACATCAATACTCAATAATTAATAATGTTATCAGTTTCATGGTCATTGTCAAATAATCATGAATAATTTGTGAAGTGCAGAAGGACTTTGTTCACTCAATACCATAATGCAACATTTTCATACGTTTGCATGTTCATGAAAAAATATTTTTATAACACTAAAATAAATCTTCTTATAAATACAACATAAAAGTATCGTAGTAAACCAAAAAGTTTGTTTCTAAACAAAAACTACCATCAATTTTATATACATTGACATTTTTAGTAATTAGTTTAGTTATGTCGTGTCACCTTTCATGACAGAAGCAGATCTCTCTCTCTATTTCTCTACATCCTAAAGAAATTCATCATCATCATGAGTTGACCTTGCCTCTCTTCTAAACTAGGACATATTTTTTATACACTACAAAACCAAAGCTCCACTCAACTCTATCTTTTTCAGATTGCTCTTGTAGTCTGGTCCACATTCCAAAATTCCATCTCTTATACTCCTACTACTACTTTTTTGGCCAAAATGCACAATATTGACTTGTCTTCCTTTTATGCGCAAGTTTTCTTCAGTTTTGTTACTAACCCCGAACACTTCAGTCGTTTCTAACCGACAGAGTTTATATCATCATCTCATAGTAAAAACCGGGTATTACATTATAAACTAGGAGAAATACTTTCCATATTGAGTTTCCAACTGCAGCTGGAAACCTTCCAGCTAAAGAACATGTATATATGTATACGATGAAGTATCGGATGAATAGAAACTGGAAAATAATGTAGTGTTGCCTACTACTACTTCTTTTTATTCTCTCTTGTAGTCGTGGCATGTGTCAGGGACGTGTTGTGGCTAAAAGTGTGAAAGTGAAAGTCCCACACAATAAAAAATCAAATATAAGCCATGATTCTCCAGCAACCTGTCAATTTTTCATATTTCTTCTTCAACATCATTAACTCTCTTTACGTCATGTCACGTCAGTGTCACTTATTATTGTGATATGTTTACATTGTAGTCTAAGAAAACCAGACAATGTTCCAAAAAACTAAGACGTGAAGAATCTCAAAATATCAATATCATCATCAGTAGTAGTGTTGTAGAGAAGAACCAGGGACACAAAATGTGATAGTTCATATCACACACATACACAAAAAATATATAATTCTATTATATTTGCATTATAGTCTTCAAAGTGACGTAAAAGTTTCTTCTCTGCTCTTCTAAAAAAGCCTACAAATATTTCTTCTCTTCATCTCTACTTTTGTGCTTTGGTCACATACATATCTCTCTCTATCTCTTGTCATAAAAAAAGTGCAGTTCTTGAAATTTTTAAGGAAGTCAAATATATTTTGGGTTTGGAATCTCTCTATTTAATAAGTAAACTAACTTTTTAAGAATAAAGACACGTACAAAAGGATATATAGTATGAGTCAAGTTTTTCCCCATGAAGGGTTACGACTCTGTTGACCAGTACGAAGAAGACGACATGGACCACTATCGCTACCGTAGTTCTGTTAAAGTTATTTCTTATATTGATATGGTAAGAAGAAGATGAAGTTATAATAGTAGGTATATTGAAGGCTTATGTAAATATCTGATTGATTTTTTACATTTGCAGATTTTTTCTCTCGCCATGATTTTCTTTACGATTATGGCTTCCATTGCTATTCTTGCTATTTCCATTAATGATCAAGGCTCTTTTCAAGAAATTAGAGTTTTGCTCCAGAAAAGATTCAGTAAATTGGAAAGTAAGTTTTGTATAGGAATAACTGCGAGTTGATAAATTTACGAGGCGAGACTCAGGTTTTTTTACTCTAGAATTACTTTCAACAAACATTTCTTGACTAACTCTGGAATTTTGACTAATAAAAGCCATTTTCAGTAACAAAATTTGAGAATTAGGTTGTTAAGTAATTCTGGAATCTACATTTAAAATCCTGGATTAAAAAAACTAGAGCCTCTCCTCATTTTTGACATATATCTATAAAAATGCTAATCTTTTTATTAATCATAGTGGGACGACTCTTTGCAATAAATTGGATCATTTCTTTTACATTCAACATTCTTCAATTTTTTGCTGCTTGCGCTCTCCTTAGTGGAACTGAGCTTGTAATTAACTCAATTATAATATCTCTCCTCTATACCATTATTGCAATACTTAAAAAATTATATTTTGTTGACAGGCTGATGTTGATGATGAAGACGAAGAAGACAACAAGTCTGTGCACAAATGTCGTTTTTGGCAAATGACCTCAATGTTCCTTTTTCTATTTATTGTTCTCCTCGTCATTCTCAGTCCTTCGGTAAGTTCCTGATCAAATATTGACTCAACTAATGTAATTCCTGAAATATTAAATTTATTAGATTCCACTCTACGCCTTTTGCATTGGAGAATTTATTTTTCGCTCAGTGGGCATTTACTTTGTAAATAAATTTGTTGGTGAGTTGGAAGAAGAAAATATCAACTCATCTCAAGCTCAATTGTACTACTACGACTCAGAATTTGATGCTGATGAACTAGAAGACATTAATGAGCTCTAATGATAATTAGTTCCATCATAAAAAAATTGTTGTGTGCTTCGTGTTGTGTTACGTTCCGCTACGTCTATACTGTCATATATATGTCACATACTAATAATGTCACATAAAAAATTATTGCAATAATAAGACTCTCAATAAGTTCAAAGAGGCACAAAAACTTAAGAAAACAAATGGTGACCAAGATGATTAAAAAATATCAAAAACGAAACACACTTTACTTAAAAAAATTGTACAAGAAATGTACTATATATACAAAAAATGTACTCAACTGTAATTCACTCATTAGCCTTACAACCTTAAAACACTTAAATGAATTAACCCTAGATTAGATTAGAGTTTAGTTAATTAGACTTTAGAATCTCAAAGTATTTACCAAAATGAAACTAAAATATATCATGAGTTAATGAAAGGAACAAAGTATAAAATTGAAGACACTTTTTCTCTTCGTTGAGAAAACTAAAATTATAATCAGTCTGCCTAAATAACATAACTTCAAAAAACGATATACGATAGATGATTATTTATAGAGTTTAGAAAAACAACAAAATAAAATTATTATAAAAAAACAAAATAAATATATTATAATAATATTAAATACGACTTAGAATTTTAGAGACTTTGGGAACTTTAGAGCTGTACTCTAGATCTCTATATATAGATCATAGATTTAATAATATATACTAAAATAATATAACAAAAATAATACTATATGTATATAACTATGAAACCTTGTACCACAGAATTGAAATTATAGTTTGTAAATGTTTTAAATGTGATATTGAAGTTCTAGAAGAGATTTACAACAACAACAACAACAAAAAATTATCTGAAATTGTGTATGAAATTGTCAAAACTTGTATTACATGAGACAAAATGCCTTTCAATAAAACTTGTAGAGTGTAGAACATCTAATCTACTCAAGTCATAAAAGTCAATTGAAATAACATTGTCGATTTTTGACCTAAAAAAATATATAAAGGTTTTGTGGTTTCACACGACTAAACCAATATTTATTTAGAGATGAAGTGTCTCAAGTGTGCAAATCTCAAAGTACACATAAAACTCAGAAAAACACTTGAGCTCATAAGAGTTGTTATATACTCATGTAGTAAACGTAGAGAATCCATTACCGGAGGGTTTTGACGATTACTGGTAATGATAAATTTACCGGTAAAAACCGATAATTACCGGTAATATCTTATACATTGGACAATGGGAGAGTTATTAAAATTTTGAAGGCCCAAACGTAGAAAAGAAGTTCTGCCATAAAATATGTAAACAACTAACAAGCAGTATTACAAGTCATCAGCTACAATTACAATTGATCATGAATCAGTTACAACAGAAATAATATGTCGTAGAAGAAAATTGCAAAAATTATGCAAAATGTTCCAAAATATTCGAAATTTTAATGAAAAAGCTTATTACCGGTAATTTACCGTCGATTTTTCGGTAAACCGATAATTTATTTACCGGTAATAACCAACTTTTACCGAAAGGTTCTTACCGGTAATGGATTCTCTAATTCCAGAGCTATGTTCAAGTTTTCATACAAATATTGGAAGAGTTGAACAACAGTCTTCTTGTTTACATCCAATATTTAACATTTACAATAATCAAAATGAGACAGTGTTAAATTTGTATGGAGCTAAATATGGAAACTTATGGGGTATTGCAATGGAAACTGAGTTTAGTTGTTTGTCCATTAGAGAAGGAAAAAATTGGAAGAGCATGTCGTCAATCTAGAGCTAATATTAGCTCTAGCCATACGTGGAGTATTAAATTGCAAAGAATTCTAGAGCCGGAAGTTAAAGCTTTGGTTTTGTGTTCTGTTTTCTTATTGGTAAGTCTATAAATGTTAAAAGTATATCTATAAACAAGTTTAAATGGTTTTAATGGTACCATTTTTACTTTCAGGATTTTCCATACTTTGGATAAGCTCATAGATAATGCCACAAATATTTAATTATATTGACCAAATAGTATAATAAAGTTTTGAAATACGTATTGCAAAGCACAATAGTATAATATGAACACAGAATTCATTAAATAATCGATTTGCATTCATTTTTCCTTTGAAAGGAGTTAAATAATA